>VYZX01010463.1:8399-50847 GCA_013401335.1 Brachypteracias leptosomus
GACAAAGCCCCGCGCGCGGCCCCGCCGCGGTTACCCGGATGGGCGGGCGGGCGGAGACGGGGGCGAGCGCCCCGCGATTGGGCGCCGCGGGGAGAAAAGGGGGCGGGCGGATAACGGGGCCACAAAATGGAGTCGCGCTCCCCGCCACTTACATAACGCGACCTCTCACCCCGCGCGCGGTGCAAGCTAGCTTGATAAACCGGGAGGGCGGGGCGAGGCGGAGTGAGGGGCGGGCCAATCAGCCAATCAGGAGCCGGCAGCGCCTCCAGCCCGCCAATGAGCTTCCGGGACCCTGGTGGGGGGGCGTGCCCTGCGGGGCGGGAGTCACGTTCGGTTGCGCACGGCGCGGCTCGGCCCCGCCGCCCGCCCGGGAGGGGGAGGGGAATCTCCCGCCATTTTTCAATCCTCCCGCCTCGGTCCCGCCGCTGCCGGGGGCGNCCGCCGCTGCCGGGGTCGTTGCGCGGATCCGCCGGCTCCGGCCGGGACCCCACCTACGTCACGCCATGGCGCCGCTGCTGGGCCGCAAGCCCTTCCCGCTGGCCAAGCCGCTGCCGCCGGGGGAGCCGGGAGAGCGGTTCGTCATCCCCCACACGCAGGAGGCCTTCCGCACCCGCGAGTATCCGCCCGGCTTGAGGGGACGGGGGACGGGGTGGTGGGGAGCGGGGTACGGAGGGCTCCGGTAGCGCCGCTGTCACCTGACACCGCGGCCGCCCCCGGCGGGAGCGGGGCCGTTCGGCTCCTCCGGCGCGGGAAGGGCCCGGCCTGTGAGGGGAGCCCGGGCCGCGCTGCCCCCGGGCTCGGCAGGGCCGGGGGTGGTTGTTCCCTCACAAGTTTCTGCCCCGGTTTCAAGCCCGGTACCGGGCGGGGAAGCGGGGACAAGAGCCCCGCGGGGCTGGAGCGCTCTGAGGCGGAGCGGCCGGGCAGGGAAACTAACGGGTCAAGGCTGCCGCGAAGCGGGAGCTTGGCTGCGCCCTCAGCGGGTACCGGTAGCTCGGGGCTGGTGAGCGCAGGAGCGGTTCCCCGGGGGGTTGCAGCACATTCGAGGGGTGTATCCCGCGGGTGAGGGGTGGCAGTGGAGCTAGAGCCTCCCACAAGGAGGAGAAGGAAGCGGTGACAGAAGCAGCTCGCCTGTGAGAAGCCAGGTTTTCGGGCTGACTGTGAGTATCTTCCTTTGGGCTGGTTTTGCATGAAAAACACCCTTTTTTTGGTTTTTTTTTTAACGGGTTCTGCGAGAGGCAGCGTGTGACAGCCCCTGAGCGGCAGGAAGTGGACGTGGGCCAGGCAGGAGCTGTCAGGGGTGATGTGCAGCTGAGGAGGTGAAGGCAAAGCCACTGCTCGGGTCCCCAGCAGGGCTGGAGGGGCAGGACTTCTGCTCTGTGACCTGCAAACTGCTGCCTCAGGGCAGGCTGGGTCAGTGGTTGTGTTGTACAGCCCCAAATCTGAGGGCTGGAAGGAATTCTGGAGGTGAGATGAATGTAGGAACACACCTCGGAGGGTTTTGGTGGTGGAGAAGACAAAGGGAGTGCAGAACTTCTCCAGTGTTGGAGAGTGTCTGGTTACTTGAGTATGAAGAGCAGCCAGTGAAAGCCCCTAGGAAGGATTAGGTAGCTCTTGGAAGAGGAAATGCATAGCTGAGTAAATGTACATTGCTAATGTCCTCAGCCAAGTAAAATGAGGTTGGGTAGAGCGTTAGATACTTGCTCTTTAACGGTATTTTAAATTAAAGCCTTCAGTCTGTGACTCCAAAGCCTATTGTGGTGTGTGCAAACTGAAAGTAGCTCAGTCATCCACCTGACCAGGCAGAGACCTCCTCTGTCTGTCCCTACGAGGAGCAATCAGTGATCAAAAGACAGAGTTTAAGCCCAATTACCTCTTTTGTTAAAGAAGATGTGACTTGAAGGTTCATCTGCCTTGGAGGAGCAGCAGAGAGGAGTTATGGGGCACCTTCTGGCTGTGGTATGGCTGTTGTGGTTCCATGAGATGTTTCTGCAGACACTTGAATTGAAAGAGAAAAAGGGATGGTTTCTCCTTCAGGATCAGAAGGAAAGAGGGAACCAGTGCAAGGATTGAGGTTCTAGAGAGATGCTGCTCTCTTGCATGGGGTACTGTGGGAGGCAGCCAGCCTGGCACGTTCTAGAAAGTTCATCTTGGCAGACAGACGTCATGGAGGCTAAAAAGAGAAACTAAATAATGTTGGGTTTCTGTCTTGCTGTGTCAACTGGGCATAATATAAGCCAGGCAAAAAGTGGAACAGAAAATTGCAAATGAGTCAGGAAGTCGGAGGGAGATGGTACCTAAGGAAGACTGGAGGGGTTGGGGGTTTTTTTTGTCACTTCTCTTTATCCTAGACAGCAGAGACGTGGCTTTTGTGGATGGGGACAGCCTGCAAAGCAGAGGTGTCAAGAGGTACCAGAGTCAGTGCCATTTATACCAAGGCCTGGCAGAATATGGTCTCCTAAATACTCTTTTTCCACCTTGAAAATCCACTGATCAGCTCTTCCCCTAAAGGGTGTTGAGGTTCTCACCCTGCCCGGCTCCCAATGAGGTATTTGTAAGGCATAAAAAGTTCCTAAATCTCCTTTTCTGTTTTGTTAGGGGTTTTTTTTGTTAGGATTTGCAGCTGTAGATGGGGTAGAACAAAACATGGAGATTGGGGCATTGTGTTTGAGGAGAGGCATCTGCCCCCTGGGCATGTGCTGCAGCAGAGGCCAGATGGGGAGGCTGGGCATGGAGCTCAGGTGTTTATTTGGGTCTGATGTTTCTCTCTAGCTTTCTGTGGCTTCCTTTGCTTGCCAAATCATCTGAAAACCTGGGCACTGCCTCCTGAGAAGCCTTGGGCTGGCTTTGGGGGGAGCCCTGCTAATTGTGGGCAGCCAGAGACAGACTCATCCTTGCAGGAGCTCTGCAGGACCTGCTTGGAGCTACGTGGGGTGTCAGGCAAGTGCTTCACCTCTACCAAACACCAGATTTGATCTCTGGTGAGCAGCTCAACTCTTAACACATGTTCTCTACCAGCTGTGATGTGGATAGACCAAGAGGGATGCTCTGTGCAGAGAACTCACCAGCCTGGATCCCATCTTCACGTGGGATACCAGCCAGTTAAGCTCTGGCTGAAAGGTGACAGCACCAAAATATGATCCTGTCACCCCCTGTAGTTCTAGGAGGACTTTGCCACCCACCCAGGGAGTCGTGTCTTGCTAGGTTTGCTTTCTAGCTAATAGAAAGAGAAACAATTAAGATACTCTGAAGCTGTTCTGCAGTTCACAGTCTTCTCTAGAAGAGCAACAATAACCCAGGAAGAAGTAAACTTCCTATTTGCTTAACAGTGGTTAGATTGTTTACTTTAAACAGGTTTTAAAAGGATCCCTTGTTTTTTACTGTAGCTTTTTCTGCCTTTTAACATGAAGTGATCTTCAGTGTGATACAAATGGATGTGGGGTATTAACTGTTACTGGTCAGCTGGTTATTAATTTAACCTGTGTGTTATTCATGGCTTTTGGGGGGCTGTTCATAAGGAGCTGGTGTCCAGGCTTTTTTATTTATTCCCCAACTCAATAATAAACAAAGAAGCTCCAGCTGTGTAGAGCTGAGTTGCTGATGGCATCCCAGTAAACCCTCACTCCTATTCCTGCATCAGACCTGCTGAAATTTCTTGGGTTTGTTTCCCCAGCTGAGTGGAAAGGACAAATAGCATCTGTGTAGTGGAAAGTTGGAGCTGTGGTAAACTCTGCAAAAACATCCTCCTGCCTTTTGGCTTCGTGCTGGCCCCAGGATTTCAGAGCAGAACCTGGCTTGGGAGCCAAAAGGCAGGGTGGGCACTGCAGGGATGAGTCTCCTGCTGAAGGAAGGTGTCCAGGGGTCAGTATTAAATGAGCTGACCAGCTGTAGGTGGAATTAAATTGCATTTGAGAGGCAGAGCTGGGCAGGGAAGTTGCTGTACCTGCTATTTGTAAATTCAGTGGTGATCTGAAAAATATGGGTGATGATATGAGGGGGTTAAACTTGTTCTCAAGGTGTGTACAAGGAGGAGAAAATTCTTATTGATCTTTCTGTCCATATGGGAAATGATGTCAAGAAAAAACCCCCCATCTTTCAATGATTTTTCAACTGGAGATCAACATTTATTTGCTGTCCTTGCTGGAAGGAATCTCCTCCCAGGTCTAGAGAGAAGGAAGTTGATTAATATAGGAGGGAAGTGGGCCATAATTTTATTTCCCAGCTGTATCTCAAATACTTTTTTTATAGTTAGACTAGTGGAGGTTTATTAAAGCAATGTCCTGAACCCCTAAGAAGTGTCTTTTCTTTAGCACTCATGGCAGCTGTGAGTCCTTCATATCTTGGTGGTGTCCATGGACATGCAGAAGGAAAGCCCAGAGGAGAGGAAAGATGAGGTTGCAGAATGAAACTGGAGACCTCTGTTGCTTGTACATTTAGGTTCCCATCAGCAAGGGCTGAATTTGCTTTTAACTCTTCTTTTTGTGGGAAAGACATAGGAAGGAATAATAATTTGGTTGCTATTTAGTCAAGATTAAAGTGGTTAATTGATGCAAGTACAAGTAGGACTCCTGGTTTCTTGTTTTATATATATATTTATTATTATTATTTTCCTTCTAGCTCAGTTTCACTACAAAAACTGGTTCAAGTCCCACTTCTGGTCTGGTTGGTGCTGTGAGATGAGTTCCTCTAAGCTGTGGGCACTGCCCCACCACAGCAATGGTGCTTCCTGCCTTGTAGCACCTCTTGCTTCTGTGGAAACTTAACCCTCTTTGAAACCTCAGGGAGGGGCAAGAGTTGGCCAGAGGGCTCAGAGCTTAGTGGGATGATGACTTGTCAGGTTGCCAGGCTGGGAGAGTTGGGCTTGGTCAGCCTGGAGAGGAGAAGGCTCCAGGGAGACCTTCTTGGGGCCTTTCAGGGTTTCAAGGGGGCCTATAAGATGGGGAAGGACTTTAGAGCAGGGCCTGTTGGGACAGGACAAGGGGTGGTGGTTTGAAACTAAAAGAGGGAGATTGAGACTAGAGAGAAGGGAGAAATTTGGATGCTGAGGGTGGTGAGAGCCTGGTTGAGGTTGCCCAGAGAGGTGGTTGATGCCCCATCCTTGGAACCATCCCAGGTGAGGTTGGCTGGGGCAAATCTCTAGTTGCAGATGTCCCTGCTCAGTGCAGGGGGTTGGACTTGATGAGCTCTAAAGGTCCCTTCCCACCCATTCCATGATTCTTTGATTTTCTTGGGGCTGTGAAGGAACATCCAAGAAAACTGCCTTTCTTAGAGCTGTAATTTGGCTTCCTAATAGGAATCGTTTAAAAAAAAACCCCAACCCACCCCAAAAAAAGGTGAGTTGAGCTAAAATTGTCTGGAAAGACAAAGCACATGCAGGGTGTGAGGAGGGATTTGCTGGGGCTGGTGGCTCTGCCTTCACAGGAACATGGAGCAATCTGCTCATTCCCACAGAGCCTCCTAATTAGAGCTGAGCTGCTCTGCTTGTTCTGAGGGTGCTTTGTACTCCACGCTTGCTGTTCTGCTGAAGGAGAAGGGAAAGATGTTTTTCCTGCCTCTCCTGTAGCTTCTCCACTTGTATCACCATCTGGAAGCATATGGGAACTTGAGCAGGTAAATTGGAGTGGATTGACACTGTGCTGATGATCATGGACCTGTTCTAAAGCATGAAGTTGGAAGGGACCTCAAAGATCATCTCGTTCCAATACCTCCCACTAGAGCAGTTGCTCAAGGCTCCATCCAACGTGGTCTTGAGCACATCCAGGGATGGGGCTTCCAGCACCTCTCTGGGCAACCCGTGCCAGTGTCTCCCCACCCTCCTGGGCAAGATCTTCTTCCTAACCTCTCATCTCAATCTCCCCACCTCTACTTTTGACCCATTCCCCCCAGTCCTACCACTACCCAACAGCCTCAAAAGTCCCTCCCCAGCTTTCTTGTAGCCCCCTTCAGATCCTGGAAGGCCACAAGAAGGTCCTCTTGGAGCTTTCTTCTCCAGAGTGGTTCCTCTCTGTTCCCACTGACAGCTAATTACTGCTGAGGTGGAAGGGGCAGATGCTTACCCAGAGCAGCAGCTAATGCTGGGATCCATAATGCTGGCTGCTCCAGCACACACATTAATCCTCACGGCCAGAATAACTTCACCTTGAGGCAGGTGATGGGGTTGCTGAGAAAGATCCTCCTGCAGGAGGCAGCTCTTGGTGGAAACCAAAGGGCAAGTGGCCTTCCTAGTGATTTCAGGTAAAGCTTTTGGTTTTTATCCCCCTCAAATGATTGAGGGTACTGGGTAGACTGGTGATTTGCATCTAGGGTTTGCAGCACCACCCTAAGGCTTTACTGTAGTTCCCCAGTGATTATTGTTGGGCATTTAGGTTGGGGAAAAGACCTCCAGGATCATCAAGCCCAACCTTTGTCCAACATCTCCCTGACCCCCATGAAATTTGTGCTGGTTTCCAATGAGTCAGGCTGGAAAAGGGGAAAACTTAGCAATGCCACCAGACATCCAGCCCCATGGCTCCCTGGTGTGCTCTTCAGCTGAGGTGACAGTGATGTGACACCTTCTGTGTGCTGGTGTGAACAGAACAGGCCCTTCAGCTGCACAAACCTTCAGTACATCCTGAATAAATCAGATTTAACGCAGCGTCTCCGTGGTAGACACAGCCTCAAACTCCTGTAGCCACCTTGTGCCCTCCTGTAGGAAGGATTGCATTAAATTCTGATGGTCTTGTGCTGATGTAATGATGCTACCACTGCATAAATCCCATTTTCCTGAGCTGCTGCCTCTACCAGAGAGTACGAAGCCCGTTTGGAGCGGTACAGCGAGAGAATCTGGACCTGCAAAAGCACAGGAAGCAGCCAACTGACCCACAAAGAGGCCTGGGAGGAGGAGCAGGAGGTGGCTGAGCTGTAAGTACCACTGGAGAAGTGTCTATGTGCCTATTTTTAGGCTTTGGGACAGAAGAATGAGCTTGGGAATGAGATATGATTGCTAGGTTGGGCGGTGAGGTAAGGAGGTTTTTCCTGGCTCTAAGGATTGGGAGTAGAAAGCAAATTAAGTCCAAATTTGATGCCATTCCTAATGCAGTTGAGCAATATATTTATTTACTGCTGTGTCTTGGTGTTGCTCGGACCAAAATAGTTCAGCAGATGGTACTTGGCATGTTTTAAAGCCCCTTGAGTAATGGGAATTTTTGAGGGAGGGGAAAAAAATATATCTTGAAGGAGGTAAAGTGAAAATACAGTCAAAAAAACCCCAACCCATTGAAGTGTTTCACATCAGCCAGGTCCACAGCTGTAATTATATTTGCTAGATCTGTGTTGGAACTGGTTGTTGTACTAAAAAAATATTTTTGGAGTGAGATTGTGGGGATTCACTCTGCTTGGAACAATAAAGATTAAAAGGAAAGCAGCAAGTGCCATCCCTCTGTTCCTCTGGATCCCTGACCCCTCCTCCAGCACACAGCAAAGGCCCCAAGGCCTTCATTGAGATACAGAAAATTCACTTCTATGGCTAAAGGTGCAAATCCTTGGCTCAACCAACATCATAACTTCACTTTGATGACCAAATTGTAGGAATTATGCCCCAAAAATGGTGTTTCTCTCTTCTGTGAACTGATGGCATCGACTTCTATGACTGTTTTTTTTTTCCCTGTGACTGTTTTCTACTCCCTCTTACTTCATGAAGAATCCATATTTCTGATTCATTGGCAAAAGAATTAATAACATTAATTTAAGGAGAAATTCCCCATCATTTGAGGTTAATCACATCCTTCAAGACAACAAATAAGGAACCTGTTTGCTAGTAGCCCTAATTTCTGTGGCTGCTGTCTTCAGTCCTCCCTCCCTGCTGCTCTTACCTGAGAGGATGGTGCAGGCTCCATAAATTTACAACCCTGAGTCACTTACTTCTGGTTAACAGCCTTGGATTGCTTGACCACTGCTGAAAACATTAAGAAATGTAGGTAAAATAGAAATGGAGGATTTCTCAATGACATATTTAGCTATAGTCTGTCTAGAAAGTCTGTGAAATGAGATTTTTGGTGCTGTCTCTTTGAAATGGGATTAAAAGCTTCCCAGGCAGTTTGGCTGCTTTAATAGCTGACACTAGGCTGAGTAAAAAAAAAAAGTTCATTTAGGCACTTTGCTGAAGGGATAAATTTGCTCATGGCAGACGTAGGGCAGCAAATATAGCTGAGGACTGTCAGCAACACATCCCTCAGTCTGGGAAGCTGGAAGAGTTTTGGAAAAATAAGAGTATTTTGTTCTTCCTTCCAGTAACTTGAAACGGGCTTGATTTTTTAGCCAGAAAACTTTATGCAATATACTTCTTGGTGCTCTATCAGCTCATAGACCTGCTCTTTTAGAAAGGAAATCTGTCAAGTCCATTTGGAACAGTCCTTTTTTCTTTGAATGAAAAAGTTTGAAGATCATGACATGGTGAAATGCACAAAAAAAAATGTTTTTCTCTGGGAAGATAGTTGGATAGTTGCCCCTCTCTCCTGTACTGTGCTAGAAGCCTCTTTGGGAAGAAAAATGCTCAATGTTCATCAGCATCGTGGTGGTGTTGGAAGGAGAAATTGTGAAGTAAGAAGCCCCAAAATAATGACATGGGCTTTTGGGGTATTTAACAGCTACTAGAGAGGCAGGAACAACAAGCAGAGAAGGATTCACTGAGTGCTGCTCCTCCAGAAAGCTTCCCCCTGTTCCTTCTGGGCAGGACAAGGACAATTTGTATTGTCATGCCAATTAACACTTTGAGGGGGGTGCTGGGGAGGGGAAGGGGCAGCAAAAAAGCTGTGGGATGTTTGCATGTTAATGTGGCATCTGCCCCAAACATTGTCCTGGCTGTTACCGAGCCTACTTTGCATCTTGGCTTTTATTCCCTGGGTAATGACAACTTCTCCTGTGCTTGCTCAGCTTGAAGGAGGAGTTCCCCATCTGGTATGAGAAACTGGTGCTGGAAATAGTCCACCACAACACGGTGTCTTTGGATAAGTTGGTGGATGCAGCTTGGCTGGAGATCATGACCAAATTTGCAGTGGGAGAAGAGTGTGACTTCGAGGTAAGGATCCTTCCCTCTTGTCCCACAGAGCTAATTTTGGAGAGCTGAAGGCAGGAGGTGGAAGAGTTTGTCAGCCATTTATATGACCAGGAAGATGGGGAGAATTTCTTTTCTATAGAATCCCAGTAACTGCTTTTGAATGCAAAATAAATCCATAAGGACCAGCACGTGGATGGACCCATATTGGTGGCAAGAGAAAGATCTATGTGTGGGGGGGAAACAGATAAAGGGTAGGATTCTCTTGATAGGACAAGGAAATGGCCTCAAGTTGCACCAGGAGAGGTTTAGATTGGTCTTTAGGAAGAAATTCTTCCCTGGAAGGGTTGTGTCCCCATCCCTGGAGGGGTTTCCAGGCCCTGGAGATGTGGTGCTGAGGGACATGGGTTAGTGGTGCCCTGGCAGGGATGGGTTAAGGGTTGGACTTGGTGATCTTCAAGGTCTCTTCCAACCTAAATGATTCTGTGATTCTAAATATTTGTTACAGTGCTTAAATCTGTGATGGTCTGTGTATTTAATTATATATCAATATTAAAATATTGAATATATAAACATATTTTAATGAAGTGTAAGACTTTAATCTACTGTAATCTTTTCACCTAACACCTTCCTAGAAGGAGGAGGAGTCTCCAACTCCTGCAGCTAGAAATCAACTGCTTACAAATCATCTAATGATGTTCTGCTGATTGGAAAATTCCCTCTGAAGCTGGGCTGGGGATGGTGGGGAAAACTCAAACCTGTTTAAAATAAGGGGAAATTATAAGATACTCTCTGTTAGCAATCTGTTTAGGATGCACTCTCTCAAACTTGCACCTTACACACCCTTTCCTTAGGCTGAGAAAGCAGCACTGGGAAGACTTGTGGGTTGGCAGGTCTGTAATTTGTACAGAACTTCCAGGTAGGAGCAGTAGGAAGAAATCCTGTAATTGTTTCAGGAGGGGGATCAAGAGCTTCTCTGAAGGAGGCTGGTGATTAAGTGCTTTGCCAAGTGGTGGTTTGTAGATCTTCTTACCTGCTGTGTCTTCCTCCTAGTGTTAAAGCTGCTCTTTCCCATCTTGCTCAGGTTCAGTTCTCCTCAATCTTTCCATGCAGGTTGGCAAGGAGAAAATGTTGCCTGTGAAAGTTGTGAAGATACATCCCTTGGAGAAAGTTGATGAGGAGGCTTCAGAGAAGAAATCTGATGGAGCTTGTGACTCCCCATCCAGTGACAAGGAGAACTCCAGCCAGGCAGCCCAGGACAACCAGAAAGAAGCTATCCTGAAGGAGGATGACAACAGGAGGGAAAGCATGAGTAAGTAGCAAGACAATTTGCCAGTAAGTAGCACCTGGAAATGAATATTTGAGTTTATGGCCATCTCAGGTCTGGGCTGTGGATGTTGTGTGTGAGTTTTAAACGGTGTTATATAATGAAAATCCTGAAATTGTCATTGTTAGTGGTGCTGGTGGCTTCCAACTGCTCTCACCTGTTTTAAAGCAGCAAATGTGCTGCCATTTTAAGGTGTAATAGCAAAAGCCAGGCATGAAACATCTGAGTTTTGAAAGGATAAGGATGTTTAAAGAAAAGAGGGGGGAATAGCAAAGGGTCGTGCAGAATCAATGTTCTGCTGTGATGTTCATCCTCAGAACAAACATCTCTAGTTCTGCAGTCAGAGACAAGCTCTAATTCTCTTTCACGTGCCCAGTTCACATAAACACACACAAAACCCCCCTTATTTTTTATTTGTTTCTTAATTTTGGTTAATCCCCTTTCCAGTTGTCAAATGTGGAGACAAAATTCCTGCAGAAAAATATATATTTGTTTTTTCTAAGGGTTCAAAATGAGGCTTTGAAACATTGTTCCCCTCTTCCATATCTGATTCCTGCAGAACTCAGCAGTCCAAGGCTTCTCTTGACTCTCAGAAGGTTCTGCTGAAGGAGCAAAAATAAAATTAGTTGCATGTCCTGTGTAACTTCTTAAAAATAAAATAAGATTCTTTAAAAGAGACTTCAAGAGGTGTTTTAAAACAAACAAAGCCCAGCCCCACAAGGCATGTAAATGTAATAAGCTGTTTACATCTGTAAACAGCCCCCCCAGTGTCTGGGGAAGGTTTATATAAACCTTCTCTAATGTGGAGAGGAGGAAACTCTTAGAAGGCAGGAGTGGAAAACAAGTTCTCCCAAGCTTGGATAACTGTCATCTGTTTCTGATTGGCACTGGAAAAAGTTATGAGCTGTTTTGATTTCATTGCAGTGCTCTGGATAACCAGGAAGGGAGAGAAAAAAGTGTTGCAGAAAGGATCTGGCCTCATGCTCATGCAGTGAAACAGCAGCAGTGCTTGGAGAGAGGCTCGTGTGTGCTTCCTTGGGCTTTTAGGGGGTGGGAGTGCTCTTGAAATGCCTCATAAAAGGCATGGGAAGTACCTTTTCCTTTCAAAATACTCACTGGCCACATTTACAGCAGCATTTTGGGGCTTGGATGTTGAGTAAAGTCCCTTAGAGTTGTTTGTTGACTGTAACCAGCTGTGTTCAGCTGGGCTCTTGCTGCTCTGAGCTTGGAGGAGTGCTCAGAATTGGGGATTGTGACTCAGCTGCTGCTCTGGCCTCTAAACTGGGGCTGTCCAACCCCTTCTGTAGAAGGTGAACCTCAACATCTTCAAAATAGAGTTGTGGCATACTCAGTACAAGCAGCAAACTCATTTTTCAACTCTCCTTGTCCATAGGCAGTTATTAAAAGGATATTTTATTGCTGATGCTTTAATATTCTGGATTACAACAGAACATAGTAAGCTCATTACTATATATATATATATATATATATACACACACTCTATATTCCAGAGCCCACTGAAATAACTGGGTAGCAATTGGTACATCTGTACAATATAATCCAGAAGGAGTGTCCTGGTTTGAGTTAGAAGATGATTGAGTCAAGACTTGCTTTGATTTATTGAGTTCAGACCCTGAATGGCACCTGCAGGAGCCACGTCCAGCATCTCACCACACTCACTTGGGCTTTTTCTTCCTAATAATTTGCATTCTTGAGCATTTAGAAGCAGTAACAGCCCCTGCATAGCAGGGGGTGAACATGAGAGCTGTATCTTTCTGTGCACACACGAGGGGGCAGAGTAAACCTTGACATTTCTCCTCATGCTTCCATCAAACTTGCTGCTTGTTGGAGGTAGGGGAAAAAAAAAAGGGACAGAGAAAGCTTCAGGCTCTCTGGTTAGGAGCTAAAAATAAGGCTTTATTCCAGCTTCATGTGCAGTCTGAAGGGGCTTTGTAGCTTTAGTTGCTTAGGGAGTGAACTCTGGCAAATCTGTTTTATCTGGAAGTGAATGGGGAGCTCCTGAAGGCAGGTTCTGCAGCTTGAGCTGGACTAATACTGCTTTGGAACATCCTAAATAAGTGGTGAATAGGGGACACCAGCGTGGGGATGATTTATTTGTTCCAGTGGTGTATCAAATATAAGTTTTATTGCAATAACAATTGAAACATGCTTTTGTAAAGTAACTTTAGGAAGGTACATATAGTGATTTCTTCTTCCCCACCCCCGAGTATCCAGAACTCAATGTATCCTCCCTATTTCCAGAGCCTACAGAGTAAATCCCAGCAGGAGAGGTGCTCACAGGCTTGTTGCAGAGGCAGCAGAGTGACTTAGTCCCTCAAAGGCAGAGCCAGGACTAAGTGACACATTATTTCTCAGGTAGAAACATGCAATGTGTGCTGCACACATCCAGCAAGGACAATATTCAGCTGCTTCCAGATGCATTAATCAGATCTCTTGCAGAGCTGGAGGTGTCTGGTCTGGATCTGCCATTGTGGTGCTGAGCAGAAAACCACAGCTCAGTGTTTGGGAACTTGCTGAGATGTTTTTAAATGCAAATGTGGAGCCAAAGCAGGCAAAGTTCTGCCTCAGCCTGAGGGGGGATGAGAGGATTAGTCTCCTGTCACACACACTCTCACTGCTGGGAAATCCAGGGGGGTTTATTTTAAAGAACTTCCATAATGAGCAGTGCTTGGAGCAGAGAATTCTGCATGGCCTTGCCTGGAATGTGGCACTAACATGGGAAATAACTGCACATTTCTGAGCTTGGAGCATCTCTGATCTGCTCCCTGGCCAAGGTGACTGAGCTTGGAAGGTCAGGAGGGGCAGAACTTGGGTTTATACCATGTAAGCTCTAATGCTGCTGAAGCTTAAATGTGGCAGAGCCCACAATGAGATCTATATTTAAAAGCCTGTCTTAGGTCTGGCAGCCACTTGTGTGTATATACCTAGTAGAGAGTTATCCTCATCTCTCTTGCTTGTTTAGTGTTTTCTTTGAGTCATAGCCACGAGCATAAATACATTTGGGGATCACTTTCTCCAGCAAGCTTGGGGTTTGTCTTCAATGATTTGCAACATAAATACAGGAACAATAGACTCAACAGCAGCTGGTGAGATGATGTGATGCCTTTGTACTCTTCCACTTACACCTCTCCTGAGAAGAAAGAGGCTGCTTGGATAAATATGCTGAAAATCTCCAGCTAAACCAGCCCATACACAAAGGGCTCATGACTGTGAAACATTTAACAACCACCAGAGTTAAATGATTAAAAAAAGCTCCTTTCATTTGGAGTCAGGAGCTCCCGCACTAAAACTATTTCAAATAGAGCATGACAGAGGCAGCTGGAGCTCCCCAGGCAGCTTCCAGGTTCCTTCATGAATTTTGCAGGCATTTTCTACCCTGAGTTGTTGCATCTTACTGTGGGGAGATGGGTTTAAACACTGCAAGAGGTTCTTTATGCTCCTTGAAGATCAGTCTTGCCTCCTACTTCAGAGCTCTCCAGAGACTCCATTCCCAGCCTGCATCTTCCAGATCTTTCTAAAACCTGATTTGAGATTTTTTTCCTGATGTTCTACTTTATCTAAGCACTGCATAGATAGCAAGGGGTGTGCTGCCCACTCTGGCAAGGGTCTGGATTCTGCTGCCAAGCCACTGAATGTCTTCTCTTGCTGTCTCAGATGATCGAGCACGAAGGTCTCCTCGGAAGCTTCCCACTTCCTTGAAGAAGGAAGAAAGAAAATGGGTTCCCCCTAAATTCCTGCCACACAAATATGATGTCAAGCTGAAAAATGAAGATAAGGTGAGTTGTCTGCTTGAATCCTTCCTATTATCACACGAATATAGGTTAAATAATCACTGCTGCTGTCTGTGCAGCACCTTCTGCTGGAGTTGTGGTGGTGGAAGCAGGCTGGAGCCTGGATGTTTCTATACAGAACTTGTGTGAGGACAATTCCCTGGTACCTTGCACTGAGTCACAGGCTACAGCAGCTTTAGAGTGGTTGCTGGTAGCTGGCACTTAATGAAACTTGGACTAGTTAAATCACGAGTGGCAGTTGCTGCTCTTGTTCTGACTGAGCTCTGAGAGTTGTAGGTGGTTGAGCTTCAGGGCTTGGAGGTACCTGGGCTTCAGGAGGCTCCATGTAGCTGCAGCACTGCTGTGTGCTTTTTTTTTTGTCATCTCTTCACTAATCTGACAATAGAGGCAGTGCTGACCTCAATTTAACAAGTACCACTCATAGTTCCTCATCTGGTCCCAGGCAAAAAAATCAAAGCAAAATAAGCATCAATATATAAACCCTTTTAAATTAGTAGCAAGCCCAAGCCAGAGGGAGGTCAAGATAAGGCAGTGGCAAAATATATGCAACATAAACTAAGGTTCTTTCCTTTTCTGGCTATCTGAGATGCACAACAGAGTGGCTGGAGATTCAGCTCTGCAAAGTTCTCTTTGGTTTGCTCTCAAGTGGAGTTTGTGGACGTGAAGGAATACAGCTCCTTTTAGCTGCATGATGTGGACTTAGATAGCAATATTTCACATCTAACCGTGTTATATCTCTTCATTCTCTCCCAAGATCATCAGCAACGTGCCAGCAGACAGCCTGGTCCGTACAGAACGTCCTCCCAACAAGGAGATCCTGAGGTACTTCATCCGCCACAACGCGCTGCGGGCCGGCACCTGCGAGAACGCCCCGTGGGTGGTGGAGGATGAGCTGGTGAAGAAATATTCACTCCCCAGTAAATTTAGTGACTTCTTGCTCGACCCACATAAGGTAGGAAGCCTGAAAGTACCTCCTTTGCTTTCTCACCCATTCCACACCCTTCAGGAGTCTTGGGGTTTGGTGCTCCCAAGCTTACATCACTTAGAGGGATGCAGAGCGGGAAGATCCACTCTTCTGGAGAGTAACTTCATGAGGTGACACGGTTCAAAGGTCTGAAACTGTTTTTCTACTAGATAATTTGAGGTGTAATTGCCTTTTGGTGAGTTTTTTTCCATTTGCTTTGCTTGTCTACAAGTAAAGATGGGATTTCTTGGTGTAGGACAAATGGAAGAGCTGTAAATCCTTATCTGATGGCATCAGTTATTGGGCCCATCTCAGTGGAGATGCTGAGAGGGTCCTGAAATCAGTGTCTCTTTGGGTTAAGCTGTTCTGTGCCAGCTGTAGGTAGGTTATTTCAGCAGCTCAGATACTCAATCCCATGCCTGGAGAATTGAAGCCTGTCTCACCTTCATTCCAGATGCTTCCATGCAGGTCAGAAACCAGTCCCTGAATTCTTGTCACCTTCTGTCCTCCTTCAGTTTTCCTCTGGGTGGGGTCCAGGACCGAACCCTCTGTGACTCACTGAGAAACCTCTGAGCAGAGGAAGAGTTCTTAAAATTCATGTCAGCATTTTCCAGGCACCCCCCCCAGCCCCTCCCCACAACCTTTTAAGTAGGAACAAAGTGGTTTTGTGTCATGTAGTAGGAAATATTCAAAATTCTTCGTAGTGTTTCATTTTATAAAGTTAAATATGAGGTAATGACCTCATAGCAGTGACTTCAGTGCAGGATATTGAGAGCTACTGTAGGAGCCTGTTACCCTTAATGTGTTGAGTGCTGCTCAGTGGAAAAATACATTAAAAATAAGCATAGGGGAAAATAATTGACAGCAAAGTATTTAGATAACCTTTATTTACCTTTAAATATTCATATACATTCATTCTTTCTTTTAATTTCAGTATATGACTCTCAACCCCTCCACCAAGAGGAAGAGCTCTCGATCTCCTGACAGAAAACCCAAGAAATCCAAAGCTGATGGAGCATCCCTGGGCCAGCCCCTGAGCCCCACTCTGTGGTGCCACGTGCATTTGGAGAAATCCATCATTGGCTCTCCACTGAAGGTGAAAAACTCTAAGAATTCAAAATGTCCTAAAGAGGAGCTGGAAGAGGTGATGAAAATCGTGTCGCCTGCGAAGCTTGGTTCTAACTTTCACATTCCAAAGAGGAGCCGACTGGGGAAGGGCAGCAACAAATCCTTGGACAAAAAGCAGAGAGGCAAGAGGGTTCTGAATGGGCAGAAGTCCTCGGGGAAATCCAAGTCTCCTAGGAAAGGCTTGAAGACCCCCAAGATGAAAATGAAACAAATGACGCTACTGGACATGGCGAAAGGTGCCACTAAGGTCTCCAGGGCTCCCAGGAGCTCTGGAGGCACCCCGAGGTCTTCCAGCAAACCCCAGAAGCTGCCTCCTGCTGCCCTCCATCTCATTGCCTATTACAAGGAAAACAAAGACAGGGAAGACAAAAAAAGTGCCCTTTCCTGCATCATCTCCAAGACAGCCAGGCTGCTCTCCAACGAGGACCGTGCCCGTCTCCCTGAGGACCTGAGGGGGTTAGTCCAGAAGCGTTATGAGCTCCTGGAGCACAGGAAGAGGTGGGCCACCATGACAGAGGAGCAGAGGAAGGAGTACATGAAGAAGAAGAGGGAGAAGCTGAAAGAGAAGCTGAAGGAGAGGGCAAAGGAGAGGAAGGAGAAGGAGATGAAGGAAAAACTGGAAAAGCAGAGAAGATTCGAGGACCAAGATCTCAAAGGGAAGACCTTGCCTACGTTTAAGCTGGTCGATACCCCAGAAGGCCTTCCCAACACGCTCTTTGGGGACGTGGCCATGGTGGTGGAGTTCCTGAGCTGCTACTCAGGGTTATTGATGCCAGATGCTCAATATCCCATCACGGCGGTTTCCCTGATGGAAGCACTTTGTGCAGAAAAGGGAGGCTTCCTTTACCTCAACCGGGTCCTGGTCATCCTCTTGCAGACCCTGCTGCAGGATGAAATTGCTGAGGATTATGCTGAGCTGGGAATGAAGCTCTCTGAAATACCCCTGACCTTGCACTCTGCCTCGGAGCTGGTTCGCCTGTGCCTGCGCAAGTCGGACGTGCAGGAGGAGAGTGAGGTCTCAGATAACGTGGATGAAAGCAAAGACTCAGCAGCCTTTGAGGACAATGAGGTGCAGGATGAATTTCTGGAGAAACTGGAGACCTCGGAGTTCTTTGAGTTGACTCCTGAGGAGAAATTGAGGATACTGGGAGCTCTGTGCCATAGGATTCTGATGACTTACTCGGTGCAGGACCACGTGGAGGCCAAGCAGCAGACATCTGCTGAGCTCTGGAAGGAGCGTTTGGCTATCCTGAAGGAAGAAAATGATAAGAAGAGAGCAGAAAAGCAGAGGAGGAAAGAAATGGTGGCCAAGAACAAGGAGAATGGGAAAGATGAGCATATGATGGGAAGAAATGAGAAGAAAAAGGAGATGCTGAAGATGGAGCAGCGGGCAGAGATGGAAGCTGATGATATGATCAGTGCTGTGAAGAGCAGGCGACTTCTTGCCATCCAAGCCAAGAAGGAGAGGGAGCAACAGGAGATACAAATGAGAGGTAAGGAGAAGACCAGCAGAGCAGAGAGAGCATTTGTGTGTTGTGGAGTAGAGGGGAATAAGTTAATGGCAAAATAGCCTATCTTCCAAAGCATCACCTGGATTTCTTTGGAGAAGTGCAATTCAGCTGGCGTGGTTCCTATGGTAGCACAAAATCTGCAACATTAAGGAAAAGCAATAACTTCTTCTAGGATTTTATCAGTGGCCATCTTCTGTTCAGTACCTCTCTAATTCTGTCAGGCCCAGGAGGGCTGGAGAACAGAAAATCTGTTTAGAGGGACAGAAAACAACAACAAAAAATTGTCTACATCCAACCATCATCTGGTTTTTATGTAGAGAGGAGAATTTCCTGCCTCAGAGCTGGTTCCTCCAGCTGCTGCTGGCCCTGCTGCCATGCACATGGACAGATAAGGGCTGTGGTAATAAATCTCATTCTTCAGAGTGAGAAACTAAACTTGATTATGGAGCTGTATCAATCTAAACACTCCAAGCCTCTATGAATCACACCTTGCAACACCACACTTGGTATTGCCTCTAATTAGTGCTTTTTGCCGTGGAATATGAAATATGAAGAGCAAAATACTTGATAGCTTGTGCTAGTTGTGCATGAAGAAAAACAATATTCCATTGATAGAGGCAAGAATCATTTGGCTTGTGTGCTGGGGAAGTTCAAGCCATTCTTTTGGACTCCACAAGGAAAATTTGATCTCTCTCTGCAGGGAAGGAAGGATTAGGCCTTTCATTAAGGTTTTAATTCATATTCCACATAACACACCCCAATATTTCAGGCATCCAGGGCTTCTTTTACCTGTTAATGCATGGCATGAAGGTCCCCTGAAGATCTTGGTTGCTGTTGATAGCACAGGAGTTAGAGCTGCAGAGTTGGCAGCTCGGAGCTCCTCTGGTCAGGGCTTCAAACTGGGGGGGCTGGCGTGGTTTCAGTATGTGGAAAAATAGCTCTGGGTAACCACAGTGCATCACCGTGCTCCCACCAGCTCATCTCCCAGGCTTTCTGTGGGCTTCTTCACACCACCTCAGCTGCATTTTGCTTTTAATATCCTTGGTATCTCTGGGGGAAGCAAAAAGAGGAGCTGCTGACAAAGCGCCGGTTAGGTGGTGGTGCTGCAGCATCCGTGGCTGTAACACACAAACCACTGCACAATAGGTGTTTTGTCAGCAGCTGCTCTGACATAGAGATCTATATCTCACAGCCAGGGGTTTCTTTTTCATCACATTTGTAGCTCTGGGAGCACTAACCTCTTTCAAGTTAAACCTATCAAGATCACGGGCGGTGCTACCAAGCTCAGCTCAAAAAAAAAAAACCCCAACCCCAGTGTAAGAAAGCATAAATCTATTTTTTTGTGTTCTTTCTGGACTTCAAAAGGAGTCAGTGCAGCACTTCCCGTTGAGATAACATGATTAATATCTGTATTTTCTCGATAGTGAAAGTCAAGTCACTTCCATTTCCATGTTGCTGCAGCACTTACTAATTGTTCTGTGCCTTATCACTCCGTGGAGCAACAGTTCCTGTACAGTCTGTTGGAGGAGAATGCAGAGTTGAAAGCTCCTACATATAAGGGAGAGGGAAATACCAACTGGGGCTGGCTTGTCATCCCACTTGGAAGTGAGATGTTGGGGAGGAACCCTTTAGTTTGGGGTCTTTGATCTCACTGAACAGTTTTGGTATAGGAGTAAATTTCAGTTTCTGTCCTTTCTGTGTCTCTTTCTTCTGGCACTTGATGGCACCTCCTGTAACTGGAGAGGAAAAATCTGTCTCGTGAATGCCCACCATGTGCTGTGTTGTAAGCATTGAAGAGTTTGGTGGTGATGTGGTTTGTTTTGGTGGCTCTCTTGGCTCCTGAGGAGGAGGAAAATGTGCCTTGTGCCAGCATCAGGGGAGGCAGCAAGTCCCGAGAGTCCTTGGGGGATTGGACTAGATGATCTTTTGAGGTCCCTTCTAATCCCTAACATTCCCTGAAGGTGTCAGGGAGAGAAACCCTGGGGGAATCATCACCTCTGTCCCCTTCTAGTGGGCACTGAGAATGGTATTTCCTCCAGTGTGAGTCTCCTGGTGTGGTTTGTGAGGTCCAGACTTAGGTGACACAAATACTGGGAGAGTGGCTGTTGCTCCTTGTGCTGATTTGGGTACTTAGACATGGGGAGAGGTGATGAAGCTCAAGGAGTTGTTGATATTTACAGACACGTGGGTTGTGCAGCTGCTGGTGTGTGGCAGGTGGGGATTAACAGGACTCCTTGGCCAGGCAGCAGTTCCTGTAAGGTGGTAGATGGCTGGTATATCATTATATATATATATAAAATATCCACTGCTCTGGTGTAACAAATGCAAGGGTGTGTTTTTCAGCACGTCTGCCCTAATCAGGATTGATTACACTGGCAGGACTTCAGACACTCAGCAGGTATTTATTAATCAGCTGTTATCAAACCTACCCTGATACAGAAAATGACTGCAGGAGAGAGGGAGGAGATAGTAGCCCTGGGAAAAGTCCTAACAAGAAGTTACCTTTCTCCCTGGGCCAGCAGCCAGCATATGGTCTCTACATGCTCCCTTTTACCTGCCCCACTCCACCTCACCCCTTCCACATGGTCTCATTCCATCCACTTCAAACCCCCCTTGGTGATGCAAAGAATAAATCTTCACTTCATCCTTTTTCTTTTCTTCCTTAAGCTTTCTCAGGGCACAGAAGAAAGTTGCCCACATGCAAGTCAGGAAGGGGATGTTTCTGTTCACCTGGGGTCAGGTTCTAAAGGGGCAGTGTGACTTCATTTGCTGTTTTGTTCCTTTTTTTGTGAATATTGGGGAATATTCTTCAGAGATGGGCAAAAGTGTGGAGAGACGCTTGAACCATCGTTGAGAAGAGTGAACAACCTCAACGATTCTGTGATTCTAACACTTCTCTGGGCTCATTCTAACACTTCTCTGTGCTCATTCTACCAGTGAGGATGGAGAGGGAAGCAGAGGAGGAAAGGATCAGGAAGCATAAAGCTGCAGCTGAGAAAACCTTCCAGGAGGGAATTGCCAAAGCCAAGCTGGTGATGCGCAGGACCCCCGTGGGCACCGACCGTAACCATAACAGGTAGGAAAGCTCTGAGAGGAGCTTCACCAGCTCCCAGCTCCCAAGAAGTGGTTGGTATGGAGGATGTTAAGAGGACTTGCTGGGTGTTGGACTGTGGAGAGGAGCAGAAGTGAGGGGGTTGTGTATGTAAGAGCCTTCACTGGTTTTCTTTGTGAGGTCTTCCTCTGGAGATCAGGGTCCACCAGCCAGTGGAGCTTCAAGTGCTTGCATCAAGCTCAAGAACCTAATAACCATCTTTTTTTTAATGTTTGTTACAAAGGAATGCTCTTAAACATTATTAGATTCTATTTTATCTCCACTGTGCTAACGTGCATTTGGTTTTCTACCAAGTCAAGCACACAGATGCTTCTCCCCTCTACACAAATAAAGGTGGATGTGTGTAGCCAGCCAGAAGAGGAGCCAGGTACCTCCTAACATCTGTGTCTCCTGCAGGTATTGGCTGTTTTCAGATGAAGTTCCTGGCTTGTTTATTGAGAAGGGCTGGGTACATGACAGCATAGACTACAGGTTCATCCTTCCCCATCAGAAGAAGGAAGATTATAAGAAGGACTACAGCCCAGGAGGTATGGTCAGCTGCTTCTCTCTGGGTGTTTCCTTTGCTGCCTGGCTCTTAGAATGGATTCATCAATGTGAGAGGGAACTGTCTAGTCTGTTTTCATGGGGACACTCTGATTTAAGCCTTCTTTAACCTCTAGAAGCTGCACACACAGTGATGCTCATGATAGAATCATCAGGGTTGGAAGGGACCTTAAAGATCATCTCGTTCCACCCCCCTGCCATGGGCAGGGACACCTCCCACTACATCAGTTGCTCACAGTCCCAGCCAGCCTGGCCTTCAACATGTCCAGGGATGGGGCTTCCAGCACCTCTCGGGGCAACCTGGTCCAGTGTCTCCCCATCCTCCTGGGCAAGAACTTCTTCCTAACATCTCATCTCAATCTCCCCACCTCTACTTTTGACCCGTTCCCCCCAGTCCTACCACTACCTGACAGCCTCAAAAGTCCCTCCCCAGCTTTCTTGTAGGGGAGCAGTGATCTCCCTCCTGCTGCTGCAGGTCTTGGGACTGCCTGTAATGTACCACACAGGGACCACGGGGTACAGTCACCTCTCTTGAAAGCAGTGAGGTTGATGTCAGCTGTGGACTAATCCCTCTGGTTTACTGTGCACCTGCTGGGTTGGTGTGCCAGGCTCCTTGGACATCATCCTTTGTGGGCTGCAGGGTGAGGGTCTCCATCACAACACTGGTTAGTTTTTGCAAGCCAAAAATCCTCCCAGAGGAGGGAGATGAAGGAGAATAGAATCATAGAATGGTTTAGGTTGGAAGGAACCTTCCAAGATCATCTAGTTCCAACCCCCCCACCACAGCAGGGACACCTCCCCCTAGACCAGGCCACCCAGGACCTCATCCAACCTGGCCTTGAACTCCTCCAGGGATGGAGCATCCACCACCTCCCTGGGCAGCCTGTTCTAATGTCTCCCCACCCTCTGAGTAAAGAATTTCCTCCTTGACTTGAGCCTGTGGTTTTCTTTTGCAGAGAAGAGGAAGAGCTCAGCTGCTGATGGCAGAGTGAACAAGCAGCACCGCTCCGTGCCGGCCACGGACCTCCCTGCAGAGACCACCACCCCCAAGCAGGGCCAGAACTTATGGTAACACAGCTTTTAGTGCTGCAAAATACTCCCCATGGAGAGGCCAAGGAAACTAGACAGGTTTCTTTTGATAGACCCTCTTATATACCTCTTATTCTTTCAATACTCCATGGTTGGATGAGTTTAGCAGCTCTCCAGGTCTCTGTGCTGATATTATTCCTAGTAGGGCAGCCAGTCCATGCACCAGTAGAACCATTATAATCAATTTAATCAGACTTAAAGGCAGTTTAAATTGCTGGTAAAATGCTCCTGTGGTGCATTGCTTGCTAAATATTTTATATTCAGGAGAGTTGTTAATTTAATTGAAGAATTGCTCAGTAATGGTAAGTGGGACTTTAAAAAGAGGGGAGCAGTGATGTAGCCAAGTGTGTCTAGGTTTTCTTTCACAGTTGATCTCAGCAGACCTGAACTGACACACAGTGTCCTTGATCACATGGAATTAGTCTTCATTAAGATCTTTGGAGGCAGGTCTACATCCTTCATATTCTTGTACAATGTGAGATGTGTGGAGCCATTCCCCCAGCTCCTTGTCAGGGTCATCATCTTCTTCCCAGTGGGCTCTGCTGCTGTCCCTTTGTTCTATAGAAACATTGGAGTCCTTCAAGGGCTTGCTGGGGCTCTGAGCAGCCTGCCCTAGGTAGAGATGTCCCTGCTGGTGTAGGGAGGTTGGGCCAGATGAGCTCTGGAGGTCCCTTCCAGCCTCAAACATTCTGTGATTTCATGGGGTTGATTTTTGTTGCTATTGATAATTACAGCTTAGCAAAATTATCCTTCCATGTTGGCAGCCTCTTATCCCTTTAATGCTTCCCAATGCCAAGCAGTAGCCACCAAGGTGTCTTCTAAATGAATCAAATCTAAGTGCTCTACCTTTGAGCATGTTTGTTGGGGACTTGCTCCAGTAATTGGCCCTACCAATATTGTGTATCTTTAAAGGAAATCTGTGTTGACTGTTGCCCTGTGTGGTGAGGAGTCATCAGAAAATAACTGGCCTCAGCTTTACCTTCTAAACTCCCTGTGAGAGACTGCAATTTTCAGATAGCCCTGAAAAAACAGTCACAAAGTACTTGCCCCTTTGCTGTCACCAAGTACTCAGCTCCTCTCTTAGCAGAGTCTTTCCCCCAGAGCTTTCCAGTGCTGACAAACAAAGCAGGGTTACTTGCTCTTGGATAAATACCCCCAGTTGAGAGCTCAGCTCCACTGCTGCAAGCCAGAACACTTCACTAAAGATGTTCCTGCTCCCCCACCAGCAGCTGCCAAAGAAACTGGAATTTGTGGATGTCTTGATTCATCTGAACCATCAAGTGCCAGCTCTTTGTGTTGCTCCACCCCTCCTCTTCCATTGCCAGCAGAGTTTCCTCTGCATTCCTTCACTCTGTCCAATATTGCCATGACACTCCACCCCTTTCCCAGTCTGGTCCTTCACACATTTTTGTGGCCAAAATTCAGGCAGTTGGGCTCTCCTAAGGAATGGGTGCTCAACAGGAGGTCCCAAGGACAGAATGATCCCCAGGGGAGTTCTCTGCTGTGTATGAGGTGACCATAATATGTGGTATTCTCCTTTTTAAAAAAACAGAGAGCACACAAACCCAAAAAGAATTAAGAAGCTTGTTGGGTTTATTTTTAAAAGCTTAAAGTGGCAGCCAAAAGCCTCAAAATGCTTTCAGAGTGATTGTCTTAAAGTTTCCATAGAGGATGGTCAAAGCAACTGCCTCTTACCTTTGGGGGGGGGGAAAAAGAGGTTTGAGGAAACTTGGAAACAAGAATAAAACATTCTCAATATGGTTCACATCAGGATAAGGAAGTTATTAAAAGTAAGAAGGGCTACTTAAAAACCATGGTTGGATCTAAATCAAGGGAATAAAAGGGGTGATAAACTAAGGTACAGACTAAGGGCAAAATGGTTATTTTATTTTTATCCCTTGAGGCATTATCTTGCATCACAAGATCTATTGCAGATTAAGAGGGAAACTCTCGAGTGAAGAATTGACTAAAAATTACAGAACAAATTACAGAAATACTCCCAATTTGTACATTTAGGAGGGAGATGGAGAGTAATGCTAGAGGGGAATGGGGAGGTCTAAAAAACAAGGAGTTTCTGTTGATGCAGAAAAAAGGGATCAGGAAATGATAGTAGGAGATGTCAGTTTTGAACCAGAGGAAAGTGTTATTTGAGCTTGTACACAACTCACTGCTGGGGAGCTTTAGATTTGGACCCATTCAGAGCAAACTGCTGGAAAAAGGAGCTCCTGGAGGAGTGTTCAGCACAAAATTTTCTTTCCCTGGCACACAGGAAGGTCCTCAAAGCAAGACACTAAAATCTGTAGGGGCAGGTTGAAGAAATGTCACTGAGTGCCTGCTCTGCCCTTTGCCCACTTGGAAACAAGACACTGAGCTGGGTGGGACTTTGTTTTTTGGCCTGGCTCTTATGCCAGGGAGATTTCTGTCCTTTTTGGTGCCTGCTGAGACTTTACTGGGAGTATTGTGGCTGTGTGCAGGCAGGTTGGCAGTGCCAGGGTGTCAGATCTGAGCCAGCTGCAGATCTTCATGCCCTGAAAATGAGCAGGAGGCACCATGGCAGCTTTTCAGAGAGAGCAGAACTGCTCCTAACTTAGCACCCTGTGCTGTCTGGCTTTCCCCTGGCTGCCAGGGCCACCCAAAGGTGTTTGTGGAGAAGCAGGAAGACTTTGCTTTAAAGCTCTAGAGCTGCCAAGAGCTTGTTTAAGTGCCCAGCTGACAGCTCTCACCATTTTCAGGTGAGCTTCCCCCCCAAAGACAACCTGAGAGCTGTTATTGCAGGGAGTAGTCAACAACTGGAGCATCCCTCTGGGGAAATCTGTATTTTCCTCTCTGACCCTTGCCATTGATCTCTCCCATCTCAAGGCCTCCCATGGTTAGAGAAGAGTCTCCTCCTTGGCTGCTTTTTGCACATTGTCCTTGCACTCCCTGAGTATCCCTGAAGTCCTTGGATAGTTACACCCTTGGATGTCTGGCTACAAGGACTTGTTCAGCTCTAACTCCTGATTTAGTGCATAGGAAATGTCATTTCCTTGTGTTCTCCCTTTAACTCTCTGTCTTCCTGGTGTACATCTAATGTGGCAGTGAGAGAAGCCTCACAGAGCATCTTTAGCTTCACCCTTTTATACTCCAGAGCAGGGAGACTTTGAAATAAACACCAAATTAACTCTGTGAGGGGTTATTTCACAGCCCTGCCCCTTTTCTGGAGGTTAGGAGCTGGTAGGACATGGAGAAAGGGAGGAATAGATTCCATACCTCTGCTGAGAGCTACAGAAAGTGCCTCATGGGAGTGATTTCTGCTTTCAGCTTTTGCCTTTAAAAAGAAAAGGGTCCCAGTGTCCTGTCCTAAGAGTGCAGAGGCTGCATCATAGTTCTGATTGAGAATCAAATGCTTGGTTACCTCTGTCTCCTCCAGAGGGGTGGACCAGTCCCATTTCTGACACTGTGCCCCACTTCCACTGGTGATGCTTATTAAAAATCTCCTTGTTTAAAGCTTCTGGGCACATGGTCCCTAAAAGTCTTGTCCCTACCATGGTGCTCCATGAGCTGTGTCCATCCTGGTCTTCCCTGGCTAGGCACAGCCTTTGCAGGAGCCTTCTGGCTCCTCCTTGGTCAGAAAGCAGCTGAATTTTGGAAGCAGTGGCACCTCTGCAGAGTAACTCCCCTTGTTCTTCATCTATTAGGAATACTCCATGGTTTGGCAGCAGACAATTTGATTAACCATGAGTGGGTGCTGGCAGCCTATAATCTACAGATGGAGTTCCCCTGTTTCTTCCACCAACCCTCCAGAGCAGGTACTGATCCTGGGCACCTAGATGTTGTCCTCTTGATTGCTTCATTCCCTAGTCCAGGTTTTAGACCTTTCTCTGTCCCTTGTAGCTTGAGAACAAGTCAGAACATTGACTGAGTGAACACCAAGAGCTCCTTTGGACTGGATGCTTCTGACATTTGTCCCTCCTGTGTTGATTGCTGACCAGGCTGCTGGCTTGTGCTGCCAGAAATGCAAGAGAAGAATCTAGGCTGTTACTGAGGGTTGTGGGAAGCCCTTACCCAGTCAGGATTTCCCCCTTTCAGCTCAGTTTGAAGACCTCCATCTGGTCTTGGCTCTTCCAAATCTTTCTGAGCTCTGTCAGGCCCCATGAAGGGCACCAGTCGCCTTCCCCTCCCTCTTATCAAGACCCACAAGCTCCCAGCCCTGTTTAAAATCCCATCCCTGACTTCTCTGTGCTCTCAGCCTCTTTCTCTAGTGGTTGCTTGGCTCACCTGAGCTTGTGCCCAAGAGGAACAGTTAGATCTGGAGTCTTCTCAGTGGCTGGCAAGGATCACATCATGATCCTTGGAGTTGTTTCCATTGGAGGTTAATTCTGTTACTCCCTCTTCTAAGGAGCAATCCTCTTCTAGGAGATAGGTGATTAGTCTTATTTTCTGGAGTGAAGCTCAGATTGAATCCCTGCTGCCATCAGGTGAGGAGGTTTCATGGCATCCTAGACTAGAACTGGGGAAGAAGAGCAGAATTACAGCAGAATTTGTAGTTGAAACCTACAACCCAGCATTAAAACTCTGTTGTACTCTGGCATTGCAGAGAGAATTTCTCTCCACACATTCTCTAGGGTAGAGAACTCTGCAGAAGTTTTCCTCTACCTGTTCTCCTGAGCAGAAAGGTTTAAAACTGATGAATTCAGGTTTCACAGGCTGCATTTGAGCTTTCAAATTGAGGGAAGCTTCTTAAAACAGAGGGCACAGCCTTTGCAGGCACAAATCTCCACCCTCAGCAGTTGTGGACATACCTTTTATTAATTGCAGGGGCTTCCTGGGTTAATGAAGGAGGTGGAAAGCTCTGCAGAAAGTGATTGAATTGCTGGGTTCATTTTTTCTAGTGCCTCCCAAACGACTCTCAGGTGACTTGAACTGACTGCAACTAATCCCTGGGGTAGATGACTGCATTCAAATGCCAGTGTTTTAATAAATTTAATGGGGGGAAAAGAAAAATAAATGTATAAATCAGTTGTGTGTTTGCTTTTATTATTCTTACCCTGGAATTGGCATGTCTGGGGACCTTGAAGGGAGGCCAATCTCACTCAGAGGCTTGTGCCAGCCTGGCTGGCAGAGCTTCACCTTCCTCTGTAGGGTTGGGATGTAGGTTACTTGCCATCCCTGCCTACTAATACTTGTGACAACTATTTAGATGAGGGAATTACCTTCCCACAGGGACATGGTAACTGATGTTGGTGTGTGTTCTCTCTTCCAGGTTTCTCTGTGACAGTCAGAAGGACTTGGATGAGCTGCTGGATTGCCTGCACCCCCAGGGGGTGAGGGAGAGCCAGCTAAAGGAGCGACTGGAGAAAAAGTGAGCCTGCTTTTTAATCCCTCTGGGTGCCCTCTCAAACTCAGAGCATATCCTGGTCACAAGCCCTTTCCATTCCTGGGGCAGCACTGCTTGGATGTGCTCAAGAGGGAGGAGAAATTTACTGCTTTTCTCAAGCCCTTTCCATTCCTGGGGCAGCACTGCTTGGATGTGCTCAAGAGGGAGGAGAAATTTGCTGCTTTTCTCAGGCAGGAGCTGCAGGTTCTTGCTAAGTGATGCTCTGAGCTGTGAAGAGCTGCTGTGTGGGGCTTTGAGTTGCTCCTTGGAGCTGGGAGCAAAGGCAGAGCTGTTCCACTCACTGAGCCAGAGCTGCCACGTGCTTCCAAGCCTCTTTCCAAGCACGTTCTGCACTGGTGGAGCACGTAGATCATGGTGGACACCATTGTTAGCCCAGTGGGGCAGTGGCCTGCAGGTATTCAAAGGCTGGGTTTGGTTTTTCCAGGTATCAGGACATCACCCATTCAATCCACTTGGCTCGGAAGCAGAACTTGGGCCTCAAGTCCTGTGATGGGAACCAGGAGCTGCTCAACTACCTCCGGAGCGACCTCATCGAGGTGGCAACTCGGCTGCAGAAGGGAGGCCTGGGATATGTTGATGTGACACCAGAGTATGAGGCAAAAGTGAGTGAACAGAGCAAGACAAGCACGAGCTGATGCTCTCCTGGGTGACCTGATCCGGGTGATCCTGCTCTAGCAAGGGGGTTGGACTAGATGATCTTTTGAGGGCCCTTCCAACCCCTGAGATTTCTCCAGAAGTCTTGAGTCTTTTGTTCTCCTTAACTGGGAGAATCAGTTTTCTCATGTGTCCTCTCTAAACTGTTATTCAAGATTGTACAGCTGTTGCCTTGAGGTCATTTTGGAGCTAAGTGTCCAGCACAGTTGTTAAATTGTCTCATTTCCTTCATCTGGTGGCAGATTCCTTTATGGCCAAGGTAAACCCACCACGATGGAGCATTAGCAGAATTCTTTGTAGCTGATTTTAGCTTCTGTATTAAAGGCATCATGTCTTGAGATGACAGTTTTCCAGTTTGGAGGGTTTATTTCATATATTCAGAGAACTTTAGGCTTGGGGTGATGCTCGTGTCCCAGTTCAGGCCCTAAAGGATGTTCTGTTCATGTGTGTGTCAGCACGAGGAAGTTCCTATGAACTGAAATACAAATTTCCCCCTAACTCACATGAGCATTATTGGTGCACTGGGTGTCTTTAGGAGGGGATCACCCTGCCTGGTGTGGGAAGAGTGACAGAAGATGACATTCTCTGGCTCTGGAATAGTTAAAGCTCTGGTTTAGCTGCATCCTGAGACTTCCCCGTGTAGGTGAGACCATAAGTGTTGAGAGGAGGGGAAAAGTGAAGTCATTAAATGAGCAGAACTGTGGCTTAATGCTTGGCCATCATGGATTTGGGGTTTTTGGTGGCTGTTTTCAAGGCATGATGCTCTTAGCTGATGATCACTGTTCAGAAATGTATGAACTCCAGTGGAAGCAGCTGCTGAGTCCATAACTAAGTGTGGTAGATACCAACACCATGTTAATCATCACATTTGCAGGCCAGACAACCCTAAACCAGTAACATTTATGTGATGTTCTGTTTATCCTGTGCTCTTCCTGGCAGGTATACTCACTAGAGAGCTTGAAGGACTTTGGGGAGTGTGTGATTGCCCTCCAGGCTGGTGTTGTCAAGAAGTTCCTGCAAGGTTTCATGGCCCCCAAGCAGAAGAGAAGGAAACACCAAGGAGAGGACTACGTTGCCAAGGCTGAGGAGATAGATGAGGACAAGAAGATGGCAGAAGAAGCAAAGGTATTGTTCCCTTCAGGGCTTTGTTTCCAGCTTGTAATGGAATTCTTTGAGCAGGGACAACACATTCCATCAGGGGCTAAACCCTGAGCAGCTTCTCCCCACTCCAAGTGTGGAGTGCAGGGGGTTTGGTGTTTATGGGGCCAGGTGTTCAAGAGTCAAAGTATTGGCAGAATGAAAATCATGCTGGGCAATTAGAGTTAATTTTCTCTCTGTGAGCAGGAAATGGAGCAAGTCAAGTAATTTCCATCCTTCCTGCAGTTCACACAAGTTGGGTGCTTGAATAAAAACACATTATGGAACATTTTAACAGCTTGTCAGGAATTGTATCCATCAGAGGGGACTGGTGGTGGCTTAATGCCTTTGATCCATGAAGAGAAGGGGGCACACATTGAGGTTTTAGGGACTGCAGGAGAGTTAAGATCAGGTAAAGATCAACATGATGTAGGAAGAGTCATTGTGTGCGTGGAGACACCCCCAGAAGGTGCCAAATTGTGGGGTTTAAAACCCAATCTCTTGCACAGGCCAAGAATGATGGAGTCTTGTAGAGCCAGAACTGCCCTGAGAGTACATAGCAGGTAAAGTAGAGCATAGCCACACTGGAAAAACACACTTCATGGGCTCCCTGAGTGCAATTGCAGTCCTGTGGTAGGGTTGTGTGTCATTTTCCCTGAGTTAAACAAGCTATGATTTAATAGGCACCCATTTGCTGACATAATTGTCTCTAGGAAGGGTTCCTGCTGGCTCAGCTGCAGATCACTCTGCTGAGCAGCACAAGATTGCAGCCTAGACTTAGAGCTGGTGCTAAAAACTCAGCCCTGTGCCTCTTTTTGTGCAGATATTCCCATTTCCAGTGGCAGCAGCACTCAGGACTATCCCAGGATAGGACAGGGAATATCTGAGACCTTTTATTGCAGCATAACTGCCTGAGCAGAGTGAAGGAGCAGAAGTTCTCCACCCTCCTCCCCATCCCCTAGGAGGGGCTCAGTCATCACCTGCAGACACTGTCTCAAAGAACAGCTTCACAATCAACCAGTCAACACAACCTCAGGACACCAGATGAGACCCTTTCTAGCTGGAGGTGGATCCACCTTTACCAAAACAGACATTTTCTGTCATTCTGAGGTGGAATTCTGTGTCTGAGGACCTCTCCTCTACTATTTTTATGGGTTTTTTTCTTGTTGTTGTTGTTGTTTTCCCTGCTAGATTGCTCCTCTCCAGCCAGGAGGGTATTTCTGTAGCTTCTCTCAGTCTCCTGTTTAGCCTGGTTGGCAGCCTGAGCTCCCCTGATAACAGCACTGCTCAAATGCCACAGTCTCCTGGTGCTTGGGAAGCAAGGCTGAAAATCTGTTAAATTCCACAGGCGCGGGGAGAAAAATCTCAGCAAAACTTTGCCAGCAGCTCTTGCACATTTATCTTGGCCCAGCAGTTACCCAGCATGTTAACAGCAAAACCCATGGAACAGCTCCTTGGAAAAATCAATTCCCCACTCTGTGAAGCACCTCAACAATGTTCTGCAAAGAAATATCCCAGCTCTGTGTAATCCCCCACAGCAGCCTGGGCAGGTTTCCCCTTCGTCTTGAATGTCTCAGGCTCTGGGTTCCACACTCAGCAGCAGAGGATGCTGGTGTTTGAGAGCAGTTTGTGTGTTTTTCCAAGCATCTCATATATGCTTGGGCTTCCTCAAATTCCCCCAGAGGAGAATGTGCAACTCTGCAGAAATCCCCGTTTGGTTTGGCTCCCAAATTGCTGTCAGCTGCAGAGTTGAGGTTTTCCCATCTGACACTTCCACTGTTTGCTTTTTCCATTCTCCTGGGGTCGAAGGACATTAACTTGAGGCCCATTATGTCCCTGTCATGTCTGGGCTGTCCCCTCATTGTTGCAGAGCAGAGGATTAACAGTGGGGTGGCTCTGGATTACTTCTCTGTGCTGGGGCAGTTCCGATTTGCCACCACGTTGTCTCTAAACCTCCAGAGCTGAGCTCAGAGATTTCCCACGTGGCTGCTATGTGCAGACTCCAGCAGTTGCCTTGCTGCCAACCTCAGGTTTCATGCTCTCAGCCCCACTTGCAGCTCGTTCTGGGATTTCACACGGGCTGAGGTCATCCTGTCTCAGGAAGAGCAGCCGGGCAAAGATTTGGGGCTCCAAATGCTTGGCCTGTCAAATCCCATCGTGGCTGATGTCACAGTCCCCTCTCTGCCAGCTCAGAGGACACCAAACATGCAGCAGGTCCTGCTGATGCTCTCAGCATCTCAGCAGCACCCACTGGAGGGCAGCACAGGCTGCTCCAACCCACCTCTCCCCCAAGTGCTGTTGCCAGCCGTCTCCTGACTTCCATCCCACATTTTACAGGGCTAGAATTCTGCCTTTTTTTATTTTCTTTAGCACGATGATTATTTGGGTTAGACTCTCAGAGCAAGAATTCCGTGGAGTTCACGTAGGTTGTCTCAGCCTGGCTGTGAAATGCAACAGGGCTCTACTGTTCAGTCCCAACTGTCTGATCCTGTGCTGGTTCTGGATTAAAACCACAAACAGGACTGCTGAGGCTGAGGAAAGAAACACAGAGCTCAGCTAAAGGATATAAAAAAAACCTCTTCAGACTCCAGCTGTGTCTGTGTGCCTCCTTGTAAGCTCTTGGGTCTGTCTGCAGGTTGCTTCAGCCACGGAGAAGTGGAAGACAGCAATCAGGGAGGCCCAGACCTTCTCCCGTATGCACGTGCTGCTGGGGATGCTGGATGCCTGCATCAAGTGGGATATGTCTGCAGAGAATGCCAGGTGCAAAGTGTGTCGTAAGAAAGGTAAAGCCTTCCTGCCCCCTGCCCTGCTCAGCCTCTCAGCCCCTCCTGGCCTCTCCCTCTGCCTTTGGCTGTGGGGTTTTGAGTGTCAGGGTTTACAGCCTTAGAAGCATTTGACCCTGGCCCCAATAAACCATCCTTACGAAAGCAGCACAGGGTCTTGCAGAGCTGCTGCTGCCCCCTGGGTGTTCAGGGGGCTGGGGCACAAGTCGTCTGCAGAATCCTCCTGGGAACACTTGGGCCCCTGTTTTCAAGTTGGGGTAGTCTTTGGATCTCTGAGCCTTGTCAGTTAATCCCATCTTTTACAGGAGGAAGGAGCAAGGAGAGGTTGGGAAGGTTTAGGAGCTGAATGGGAGAGAGCAAGGTGGGATTTTTAGGGGCAAAAGCAGGAGCAGAACAGGTCGATGGGCTGGAAACCTCACCAGTGGTAAGGCTGGGGGTGTAACCAGATAGAGAAGGTAACCCCTTGTCACCTGTATGTGCTGTAGGGTGAAGGGCTGTGGGGTCTTGCAGGTGGAGAGGGAAGCAGAAGGGGTGTCAGCAGCGACAGAGTGCAAGGATTTGTTCTGCCATAACCTCTCCTTTTGGATGGAAGCCTGGAGGAAAGAGCTTGGTAGCACATTCTGCCTCACCATGTGCTTTCTACTCGCTGGAACTCCAGTGGGAAATGAGGGCAGGGAATGCTGGGCCACTTTTGTTTCCCCAAAGGCTTTGCCATCCACCTCTGCAAAGGAAAAAAGGGCTGAATTCATGTCCTCCTTCACTCTGGAGCCTCAGGGATATTCCCAACCAATGCCTGCTGTTGAGGGGGGATTCTAGGCAAGATCTAAGAGGGGGCTCACCCAAGACTTATCATAGTTTCACAGAATTTAAGGACTGGGATGTTAGGGACATGCTGGCAAGCTCTCTGCACTTCCTTTTTTATTCTTTTCAGTAAATAGCTGGCTCAGGGCTGTCTCTCCTTTTCCCCTGCATCAGTGAGGAGCACAGAGACTAGTTCTGCTGCATACTGATGTTCTTTGTAGGCTGTGCTACCTTCAGTAGACAGAAGATGCTGTGCAGGTTGCCCAGATTGAGGCTAAAATAAGAATTAGCTGCATTTACACCTCTTGCTCTAGGCTCTTGGGCATCTTTGCAGCATGTTTCTCTTTCCCCGAGTCTGGCTTGAGATGCAGCCTGGGTGGAACCTATTTGGCAGGTTTCTACCTTTGCCTCAGATGAAAACTTTCCAGGCCAAGGGACTTTTGTATTGTTTCACTTGTTTATTTTAAACACTGCTTGGTTTCCACTGCAGGGATGGAACCAAGTCCCTACATCAGAGGGTGCTTTGCATCCTTCTCTTGCTTTCTCCTGACCTCCAGCACTGCAGCAGCTTCTGCTTCTGAGGCTGAGCAAGGCTGGGGCAGCCCTTACAAGTCAGTTGCCCTCTCCTAGGTGAGGATGACAAGCTGATCCTGTGTGATGAGTGTAACAAAGCCTTCCACCTCTTCTGCCTGAGGCCAGCACTCTACGAGATCCCCGATGGCGAGTGGCAGTGCCCAGCCTGCCAACCTTCCACTGCCCGGCGCAGCTCCCGGGGCAGGTGAGTGACCCCCCTCCCCTCTGCTGCTCTCACAAAACCCCTGAAACACCCTCAAACAGCCCCTCTGGAAGGTCTGGAGCAGCCCAGTTTAACTCCGTGGCACTGGAACAATAGAAAAAGCAATTTTTTCAGGCTGTGCCTGTGTTGTGCTGACCCGTGACAGCTCCAGGAGTTTTGACAAATGACTTGTGTTTGGCAGTGAAAACACACACACAAAAAAACCAACCAAAATCAGATGCACTGTTTTCATTTGAGCAGCTAATTGGGGGGTTTGCTCTTCCAGAAGTTGGTAGCACAGCAGCTCTGTAGCCCACTGGGCCAAGTTACTGTGGTGCTCTTGTCAAGCTAGAGCAGATGTTCCTCCAGGCTGCAGCTCAGCCCCGACTGTGCTCCTAAAAATCAGGCTACAAAATGCCACCCTGATGGTTTTCTGGACCCAATAACCCATAACAAGGCAGGAGTTCTTCTAGGAAACATGATCTGAGGAGGAATTAAAGTTGTTTTACACAGCAGAAGTGAGGAGTTGCCTCCTGACAGCAAGGGGTTGAGTAGTTTTCTGGATGATGAGGTGGAAGTTAAGTGTATTTTTCTGTTTACAATGTCTGTCCTCTGCTCATCATGACTTGCCAGCGAGGTGAGGCTGACAAATGGCATCTGGAACATAAGCAGATCTATAACAAATCCCCCTCCCAGCTCAGCAGCACAATGAGAGCTGCTCTAGCTCCTGACACACAGGTGGTGGATGGCCTTACAAGTATTACTTACTCCCTGGGCACCATTTAAGAGTTCATCAGGCTTGGAGGAGAATGACAGGGCTTCAATGCAGCTGTTCTAGCCCTGAGATCAGAGCTCCTTTGATGTGGCAGAGTCACCTGCAAGCTGCTTTCCCTCCTGGCCAGGAGCCATCAGGTGGGGGAACCACCTGCCTTGTTATCTGCCTTCTGCTCTTGTCTTCTGAGCTGAGGCAGAAGAATGTCAGCCCAGAAGCACTTTTTCCCCCCCCTTTCATACTGTGGGAGCTTGTTCTTACTCCTTTTACTGCTCAAGATGCTTTTTTTTCCCAGAGAGGCTCCACAACAGCTTTGCCTTTGTCCCTGTTTGCCTGTGCAGGCTGGTTTTGTAATGGTTTGGATGCTTTCACAGACACGTGGGGGGAGTTGGAGCTGTCCTGGGCAGGGAGTCTTTGTGGCTTCTGACATCACATGAGGAGCCTGATGCTGTTTGCTGATAAATAGAAATTTAACTGTGACTAATGCCTATAATGCACATGCAAATGGCATGAAAATGGAAGGAGATGATGGGGAAATATTCCAGCAGGAACAAAAAAGGAGATAATGGGGGAAATATTCCAGCAGGAACAAAAAAAGCCCCATCCCTTTTGAAACTCCTTAGGCCAGGCCTGGAACAGCAGCACATCCTCTCAGGGAGGAGTAACTGCACAGCAAGGAGCATCTTAAAATCTCTTCTCACATGGTCAAGGTGCCTAGAACAGCCAAAAATACACAGATGGAGCTGCTGGGGGTTTTCAGCCCAGATGTTCAGGCAGTAGCCTGGGAAATGCTCTTTATAGCTGGAGCTACAACTTGATACTCTCTGAAATACAGTAAATTGCTTCAGTCTGAGCCTGGGTGTTTGGTCAGCAGGGCTCTGGCTGGGGGCAAACACTGCAGAGGACCCAGCACCTCTGGTGCCTGGGTGCTGGTCCAACAAAGGTGTCTCCCTGCCTTCCTCTAGGACGACCTACGCAGAGGATTCAGCTGAAGATGAAGGTGAAGAAGGTGAGGAAGCTTCTGATGAACCCGATGCTGAGGAGGAAGAGGAGGAGGAAGAAGATTATGAAGTTGCTGGCTTGAAATGTAAGGCTTTGACCATGCAGGAAAGTAACAGAAAATATTGAGGCTCTGCCTTTGGTGTCTTAACTAATGATCCTGTTTGGGGTTTGTGCCTTTCCTCACACGGAGCAGGGGGAGGCTGTGGTGGTGCTGGAGGTTACCTGGGGAGCTGGAGGGAACTCTTATCCCTTTAGCAAAGATGGAAACTGCAGTGAGCTCTCACTCCCTGCCCAATCCCTCCCCTGGGGCTGATGCTGAGGCCATTAAGAGTGCTGAGGCAATCAGCAGGGGCTGCAGTGGGTAGGGTGAGGCAACACCTTATCAGTTACTGCTGTTGGCAGTCTCTGCACCTACAGGGGTTGTTGGGAAACTGGATACTCTTAATAGATGCCCATGGAGCTTTGACCAAACCCCCTTTCCTTGCTTTTCCCCTTCCTACCAGCTCACCACCTCTGAAGTGCAGGATTCCTAGTGATGGGAGGTGTTTTCAAATAGTAGGAAAACTATTTTCCTACTTTTCCTGGCATTTCTTCTGCCCATTCCTGCAGGAAGGTGCAATACTGGAGGTGTGGTGTGGCCTGGGCAGCTGAGTGGAATAAAAGAGCATTTTCTAGCCCCCTCAATAACTGCTCCTCCACTTAACCACTGCTTAGTCTGTGTATCCCCTTTGTTTTTAAGGGGAATTTGACTCAGTCTCATTGGGGCAGCTCGATGCACTGAAAAGCTCAATGGTGGAGGGGCACGTTGCCAGCATTTGCTTTCTGTCAAAATGCCCTTGACTGACACAAAATTAACTCCAGCCTCTCTTAACCAGGGCAGATGGTGGAAGCTGGAGCCTGGAACCCAGAGGATTATCCCCTGTTCTTTCAAGGGTTTCCATCCAGGTTTATCAGCCTTGATTCCCTCGCTTTATTCTGGTTTCAGGGATGTTCACTGATACCCTGGCTATGTCCACTGCTTGTTGTTCTCTGCTGTATCCATGTCCACACTTGGAGTGTGTTCAGCCTGTGCTGCACAGCCAGGCCAGGAGCTGAGCCAAGCTCCCCAAACAATAGCAAAAGAGGGTTCCAGGCACTAAAAATAAAGCTCTAAACGCGCCCCCCCCCTGGTTTTAAAGAGCATTAACATGGAAAGGTCACCGTGGAAAACTTTTGTTTTAACAGAGAAGTCCCATTAATCCCCCTGGCGTTTCTCCTGAGGGATATCAACCCAGAATGTTGGATTGTCAGACATTTCACACGTGCCACCCAAGCAGGGTGACAACAGCCAGATGTCCCCCTGCCCCCCACGCGCGCTCCTCGCATGGGGGGGGGGGGGGGGGGAGGCTTGGGGAGATGATTGATGGGGCAGGGCTGGGGTAGATGAGAGGCTGCAGATGAAGTGCTCCAGCACTTGTGGCCAGGTGGAAGGAGCTGGGCTTGGGGAGAAGACCCAAGGTACAGAGGGGTCAGGGGAGAAACCAGAGACCAGGGAGTGCGTCAGCACGCTGGTGTTTCCATCAGCGTGGGGCTCTGACAGGCAGGCTGAGCAGCAGGCAAGTGCCTCCCTGGGGGATGTAATGAACCAGCCCCCCTCTCCATGCTCTTGGGGAATAAAATCCCATTGTTTCCCCCTGGCAGCACGTGGGGCAGCTCCCGGCTGCAGTAACTCAACACTCCCCCTGCTCACAGTTTGCTTTACAGGGGGGGTAGCAACTGGCTTGTCCCGCTGTGTGAGGAGCAAGGAGGCAGCAGGAAACCCCCCCACCACCACCACTTGGCAAGGTTCTGCTCGTGGTGCTTTTAGAAGGGGTGTTGCAGTTCTGTTTGGGATGATGGCCTGTCCTGGTGTTACTTCTCATGCTCTCCTTGAAGTCTGGATGCAGCAGGAGCTCAGTGCTTGGTTCTGCAGACAGGAGCTGCTGTCACAGCCCTGGACAAGCTGTACCTGTGGTTGAGGAGCTGGAAGCTCCCTGGTGTCCCTCAGAGCTCCAGGGTTTGCCACTGCTGGTGGCTGGAGTGTGTGGCCACCCTTTAGCAGCAGTGGGCTCTTGGGACAGGAGGTGATCACCCATATTTCTCATCAGGAGAGGGTATCAGAGCCTGGCTGACGGGAGCATGTGCTGAGTGGGGACAGGCTGATGAGAAGCTGGGGTGCAGGATCACAGCATGGTGGGGGGTGGAGGGACCTTTGGAGATCATCTCTTCCAACCCTCCTGCTCCAGCAGCTCGCCCAGAGCAGGGTGCCCAGGATCACATCCAGGCCCCTTTGGAATCTCTCCAGAGAAGGAGACTCCACAACCTCTCTGGGCAGCCTGGGCCGGGCTCTGGCACCCTCACAGCAAAGAATTTTTACCTCCTGGGTTCCAGTCGGTGCCCGTTGCCCCTTGTCCTGCTTCTGGGCACCACTGACAAGAGTCTGGCCCCATCCTCTTGGCCCTTTAACTATTGATGAGGGTCCTTGGTGGGTTCAGCAGCTCCTCTGTGTGGATGGCTGCACTTATGATCTTCCCCTCCCAGCTTAACCCATTCCTCATGGCTTTTCTCTTCCAGTGAGACCCAGAAGGGCAGCCCGGGCCAAGCAGAACCCAGCCATGTACTCCTTGAGGCAGGGAAGGCACCAGAAGAAGAAATCCTCCCTGCACCCCAGCAGGGGACCCCGGCCACGGGCAGCACCCGTCAACGGCGCCGACATCGACGAGCTGGTAAGAGCCAAATTGCTGCTGGGAGAAGCTGCTCCCAGCACGAGTTACAAACCAAACAGGTGCCACACTCTGTGCCCTCCCCTTCCCCCCCCCCAAAAAATATCCTGAATCATATTGTGGAGCCCGGGCTGGGCTGGGGGTGGGTTAACAAAGGAGGCGTAGCCCGAAGGGCCCCGGTACAAAAGGAGCAGAGATATTCCAGGCATCTTCCCCCAGCCTCTTTCACACATTGTCCCCCTTGAGTAGCAGGCAGCCTGCAGCTTGTTAAAGGGTTTTAAATAGTAGCCATATGTCCCTGCTGAGAGGTGGGGGGCCTGAGGGGGTCCTGGGTGGTCAGGGAATGCCAGCAATGCTGGACCCTTGCTCCTCAGCCTTGGCCGTTCTCTGGCAGTTGTTGCCCGCACGGTCACTCCCCAACCTCCAGGGCATAATTGGGCTGGTTCAGGTTTCACTTGACATTTGAAGAATAAAACCGTGTGCTCTGAACAGAGAGCTCTGGGGGAGGGGGGGGGTCAGGAGGGGTGGAGCTGCAGCGTGCTCTGCTGTTTGTCCTGGCCAGGGACACACCTCAGGGGACACGTGAGGATACTCTGACCCCCCCCCCCCGGGCCACGTCACAAGGCTCTGCTGGACCTGCTGTCTGTCCACTGACCTGTGCCTGTCACTCTTCTTGAGAGGTCTTGGTTGTTGTCTTTGGGCTCCCTCCTTCTCCTCTGGGTGGATCTGCAGTGTCCTTTTAGCTGGTCCATGTTGCAGATTGGAGGGCAACCAAACCAGCAAGCCCAGTGTGTGCTTGGAGGGATGTTCAAGTAGGGGAAAAACCTCACTGGAAGAGCTGGGTCAGAGTTTCTGGCAAAACACTGACCTGGGGAAGAGGACTCTGCTAGGACTTAGTGTTTGTCCCGGGAAGAGACTGAAGCTGGCTCAGGAGCCCATCATCTGCCATGCCCCAACCAACACTGCCTGAGGAGCTGCCTGCTCCGAGCCGGGGGATGCCCCTGTGCTGCTGCTGACCTGCTGTGGATCCCCAGGAGGATGGTTGACCTCGTGTCAGCAGCTGCTCTCTGCTGTTGAGCAGGGCCTGGCCAGCTCTGCAGTGTCCCTGCAGCCTTCTCCTCCCGCTGCCTCTTCCACACAAAGCAGGGGGAGTCAATTCCCCCCCTCCATTAGCTGGCATTTCTTCCGTGGCTGCTTGTTTGGACCGCTGTTGTCTTTGAACCTGTCTGGAGAAGAACTTGCTGCCCCTGCAGAAAAGACAGGCTGCTCCCGAGCTCTTCCCAGAGCTGCTGGATGGGGCTCCCATTCAGTATCTCAAGCTGCTGCTGCTGCACGTCGTGGCTGTTCCCATCAGAGGTTCTCCAGCAGAGCAGTTGTTGTGGAAGACTGATATGTTGGGAAGATGGACTTTGCTCCTGCAGCAGCACTGCCTGTCCCCAGCCATCCAGAGGACTGAAAGGAACAGCTCTGCTCAGAACCAGCTCCCTTTGGCCTCCCAAGTGTTTTTGCTGCACGCTAAAGCCCCGTGGTGGTTCCCTCCTTTTAACAGCATCCTTTGTGTGGGCAGGTCCTTCAAACAAAGAAGACGGCGCGGCGCCAAAACCTGGAGCTGCAGAAGTGTGAGGAAATCCTCAGCAAGCTGATCAAGTACCGCTTTAGCTGGCCCTTCAGGTGAGGGCAGGTGGCCTTCTCCTCCTCCTCCTCCTCCTCCTCCTCCTCCTCCCTGGGCACAGGCAGGGTGTAGGTGTGGGCTTGGCCCTGCTGCAGCCCTGCCAGATCCTCTCGCTGGCTGCAAGACCTGGGTTTCAAAACGTGGATGGGAAGAAAGGGAGAGTGAAGCTGCTCCAGAAGAAACCACCAGGTTCTCTCAGTCCTCTGTGGGACTGAAGAGGTGGGGGCCCTTCTGAGGTGGTGTGACAGAGGGTGGGGGGCTGAAGAGGGGAGGCTGAGGTGGGTGCTTCTGCAGCCCCCTAGAGTCGCAGGGCGCTCCGTAGGTGGTGTGGTGGACACGAGGTTGGCCCTACCTGCCACTGGCCCAGCCCTCTGGGCAAGAAGGACAAGCTGCTGTCCTCCTTGTCACGGTGCTGTGGGGCCTGGAGCACTGTCGGGGTGCTGTTCAGCACTTGGGGGGGGTGCCAGGGGCTGTGCTGGAGAGCAGGGGGTGGGGGTGCTGGTCGCTCCCCCTACAGCTCGACGTTCCCCCCTCTTCCTCCTCCTATCTTTGTGGCTCTTCGTTCGGCAGGGAGCCAGTGACCACGGAGGAAGCTGAAGATTACTTTGAGGTCATCAGCAACCCCATGGACTTCCAGACTATGCAGAGCAAGTGCTCTTGTGGCAACTACCGCTCGGTGCAGGAGTTCCTCTCCGACATGAAGCAGGTGTTCTCCAACGCCGAGCGCTACAACCAGAACGGGAGCCACGTCCTGGCCTGCCTGGAGAAGACAGAACAGTGTTTGATTGACATGGTGCACAAGCACCTGCCTGGCCACACGTATGCACGGAGGAAACGCAAGAAGCTCTCAGCCAGGTGCCAGGGACTGGAGGAGCAGGAAGGGGACAGTGAGTCAGAGCCCCTCGAACACTCCCGGGGGCGAAAAAGGAAGAAATGAGGGCTGGGGAGAGCAGGGGGAAGAGCCAGAGAGCTGGAGCAGCCCTTCTGGTGCTGCTGGGCAGCAGGACGGGTTGTCTGGAGGGAGCTGGGGAGCAGCAGACAGACGCTTCTCTCTTGAGTCCAGCCTGTCCTCGTGTTTTGAATTTTTCTGCAATTTCCTCCAGGATCTGGTCATCCATTGAGTAAGGATGACTTGGGACTGCTTCCTGCAAAAGCCACCGAGCTCCCCACGAGCCTGTCCTGCTAGGAGCTGGAGGGGAAGGAAGGAAGGTGGGAGGGCGAGGGGAAGGGCAGAGCCCTGGCTGGGCAGGGGAGCACGGAGCCAACTCCCCCTCCAAGCCTCCTCCAGCTCGGGCGCTGTCGGATGGAGCCTCTTCCTCCTCCCCTCCACGAGCAGGATCTCCACCATCTGCTGCCCAGCCTGGAGCAGGGGCAGGGAGGAGGGGATCGGGTTGCTCCACGGGAGGACTGGGGTGTGCTCAGGCCAATGGGCTGCTAGTTCTTGTATGTATATATTTATATGGTGTTCATTTGGAGCCCCCCCCCCACCCCACCCACCCCAGGGCCACGTAGGGCGAGCAAGCACTTACATTTATGGAGATACAGCTTTCACCAGCATCCTAACAATCAGCTTCCAGGTGCTCTTGGCTTTCCCCTCCCCTTCTCTGTCTTCTCAAGGAGCCACCTCTGGAGGTTGAGCTCCCAAGAAGGTCCTTCTGAGCTCAGCTCTTGAAGAGGAGCCTTCCCTGCTCACCTCTAGCCCGTTGGATGACCCCAGTGCCAGCAGCATCCTGGAGAACAGGATTTTTTTTTCCTGCCTGCCCCCCCAGGGGAGCTCCAGGGCCAAAGGGGGGAGCAGCAGGAACATGTTCTGTGTAACTTTTTAAATTAATTTTCTAGTTCCAAGTGGCTTGTTTCTAGCTGTGATCTTGTACAAAGGACACCTGTAAGATACCCTTGTCTTGCTTTGGCACATGTACAGTTTATATGAAATCGTGGTTGCTTTATATTTCTTCCCCCCCTTCCTCTCTAAATCTCTTTCATACCAGTAGCTGGAGTCACACAGGGGGACTCATTGATGGGGGGGGGGTCTCCAGTCCCTTTCTAGCCACGCTCTCACCATGTTTTATAGAAACACCTTCCCTAGGACCACCCCAGCCCAGTCCTACCCCCCCCAGATCCTTGGAAGGGACCTCAAAAAGGGTGTTTTTCATCCCTCCATCACGACAGGTTTTGATCACACACAATCAGGGCTTGAACTTTTTATTCTAGGAGCCATCA
>VYZX01010463.1:61671-75361 GCA_013401335.1 Brachypteracias leptosomus
GGGGGGCAAACACACAAATAAATGTCTTTTAATTTAATTTTGCTTTAATATGTAAAACTGTTGCTCTTGGCAGGAGGTGCCACAGCCCAGCCAAGAGCAACACGTGGATTTTCAGAGTCAAGGGGCTCCTTCCAACGTGGAGGAGCGGCCGCCCCTCACCTCTGCCCCACACCTCCTCCCCGACCCCAACGCCTTCTTTGGGTGCTCCAGGGGCTGCCCAAGCTTCAGGAGCCTGCAGTGCAGGTAGCAAAGGACCCATGAAGCCCTTTCTGGGGCCTCTTTCCACCCACAGCGATGGGCAGGGAGGTGCCACCAGCATCCCAACCCTTGGCCAAGTCTTGCCCTGCCATTGCACCACCGCCTGTGCCTGCTGGGGAGCCCCCTGCCCACCCTCCTGGGGCACCACGGTGCTGGCTGCTGGGATGGGGACATCACGGCCACGAACAGAAGCCGAGATCTCCAGCAGGTCTGGGAGCCTCGTAGTGAAAACAAGAACCCCAGGTAGAGCAACAGAGCAGATTTACGGCCTTGGAAGTGGCCCTGGGCTGGGAATCCAACATCAATAGTGGGAAGAAAGGGCTCACAGAGGCTGCACAGAAACCCAGCCCGGGCCGGGCGAGCGGGGCCGTGGCGCAGGAGCCTGTGGTTCCTGGCAGCAGCTTTGCCCCATTTCCTTTCTTCCCGTCAACAGCTCTTGCAAACCTGTGCGAGAGCCTCAGGAGGGGAGGGGGAAGGAGAACAGGAAAGGCCACGGGTGGAGAAACATCAAAAATCAAAGAGAGGCTGCAGCAATGGCCCTCCGGGCTGGCCATGGATGGGTCCTGCCTTAGTCCTGGGGTTTGGGTGATCCCCCTTGGCACCAGCGATGGGGACGGACCCAGTGGGAGACAGGGAGGGGGCTGGAGGAGATGAGGAGAGGGTGATGGAGCGGTGGAGGGAGTGGTGGAGCTGGGCAGGGAGTGATGGAGGTGGGGAGGGAGTGATGGAGGTGGGGAGGGGGTGATGGAGNGGGGAGAGGCTGTGGAGCTGGGGAAAGGGCAATGGAAGTGGGGAGGGGGCAATAGGGGATGGGATAATAGGACTATGGAGGCAGGAAGGGGGCAATGGATTTGGGGAGGGGGTGATGGAGCTGGGGAGGGGCTGGTGGGTGCTGTCCTATCAAGCCTTGGCCTGGCAGGACTTGCTGTAGGGTGTGCCCGATGCTGGCTGTGCCCTTGGACCCTTGGTGGTCCCAGTTCCCCCCAGTGCCACATTCACAGGCAGGGGCAAGGAGGGAAAACCCCAAATATCAAGGACGGGAGGCACTGGCCATGCCCAGGCAGGGTGGCACCCCCTGCTCTCCCTGCCAGCCCCGGGGGGAGGGCCCTGGCACAGCCCCGCAGGGATCCGGGGGGGATGATTTTCCCTTCCTGAAGAATCTCACAGGAATAGCTGGTGTGAAAGGCCAGAGGCTTCGATTTCAAAGGGATGCTGGTGCTGGGGCCGGATGGGCTGGTGAGCAGGTGGAGGGTCCATCCTGGGAGCACCCTACGCTGGGCACCCAGCCTGGCACCCACCCAGCTGCAGGGGCAGCTGCTCCGGCCACCACGTCCCTGGGGACAGCACCAGCAGGAGGGATCCTCATCCCAAACCCTCCCTACCCCAGGCAGGGTCTGGGGTGCCTGTCCATGCCATGGGGCAAGTGATGCTCTGTGGGCTCCTGCCATGGCCACGGTGTCCGCAGGCTCCAACACCCTCATCAATGTAGTGTTGACATGAAGCAGGCAAGAAACCCACAGTTCAGGACATGTCCCCACTGCCCCAGGAGCCCTGGGAGCCTGGGGGACCTGCTCATGGATGGGGACCATGTGCAGCTGTGGGTCTGGGGGGAGGAGGGCCCTATATAGGAGCATGGTGAGGACCTGGCGGGGAAGGGGACAAGAGGGGATGCTGGGCAGCCCCCTGGCACCCTGGTGACACAGCTGGGAGCACCACAAGCTGCTTACAGCCCTCTGGTGGGGCTGGGGGGCACGTCCCTGGCCAGGAGAACCCCCACCCCATCAAAGAATAAGCTGGGCTGAGCCATGTCCTGCCCAGACCCCCCTGGAGGGGAGGACAGGACCCAAGTGAGCCCTGGCAGGGGGCGTTCACTCTGACCCCTACTGATGGCATCACCTGCAGTTGCAGCAGCTGCTGGCTGGAGGTGGGTGAAGGGCTGGAGCTCCCTCTAGGAGGTCAAAGAGCCACCAGCCCAGCCCATGGGGCATCCATCTGCCCCCCATCTGACCTCCAGCACCCATCTCCTGCTTCCCAACAGCCCAAGGCTGGGCAGAGGAGACACGTCGTGTGCCCAGATGACCTCCCAAGGCAACACAGGGGCTTTGTCACGCCGTGAAGTGAAGCCTCTTCCCCCAGGACGCCCCATCCCAGTGCTGGTACTGGGGTCCCAGTGGGGGCACAGCCACACTGGGCCCTTTCTTCAGCTGGGTGCTGGCAGCCGGGGCTGTGCTGCACAATGTGGCTCCTTGTTCAGCCCCTGGCTCGTGGGGAAGGGCCGGGAATCGCCTCCATTTCCTGCTGGGGTTTTATTACACTCACCGTATAAATAAATAAATACGATCCCGAGGAGAAGGGGAGAACCACGGGGCAGGCTGGAGCCAAGGCAGGACGTGGGTTGGGGCTGAGAACCCCCCAGAAGAGGGTAAAGGGGTCCTGGGATGTCCTGGGATGTCCTGGGGTGTCCAACCTGACCCTGACAGCTCCGTGCTCCCCAGGTCTGTGCCAAGTCCCTCGTGTCCCCCAAGGGAAATCGTGGATTCCCTGACACTAGTTTTAAGCCTCAGCTTGTCAAGGTGCTGGAACATCTCATTTTAAACTGTATTTTTCTCTCTGGAAAGGTTGGACACGATGATCCTTGAGGTCCCTTCCAACCTGACGTGCTGATTCTGAGTCTGATCCCGCGTCTCTCCGAGGAGCAGCCAAAATCCCAGCAAATGCAGCCCCATCATCTTCATCATCATGGCATTGAGTGCTCAAGATGGCAACCCTCAGGTATGTCAAAGCAAAATACCATTTACCCTCCACTTACTAATCCTGGTCTCCTCCTGGGGGAAAAACACACAAAGTTGCCATATTTATCCAGCAGAACTCAGCACTTTGGGGTTTTGCTGATGGTGCCTAAATAGCTGGTGAGAAACAAATAATCTTTGAGGGATTTCTGATCCCTTCATCCCTCCAAACACCTTTTTTTTTAAAGGTCAGGTGGCCACAAAGCTCTGGAAAGAAAAAGGTGCTTTTTGGATGTGCCACCAAGGCCCTGAGGTGGGTCACCCACCCCCTGAGCTCCTCCAGTAGCAGCAGGGATGGGCTGTGGGATGGGTCTGCTCAATCTCCAGCCCCAGGTCCTTCTCCTGGCCCTGCAAATGGCACCAAACCTCTGTGTATGGGTTGCTGGAGGAGATGGGGCAGGGTGAAGGCTGCAGGTCAACCCCTGGAGGTGCCGTCTCACCCCAGACCACGGGTCCCAGCTCCCTGGGTGCTGCTGGATGTCCCCAAGCTGGTGTGAAGTGCTCACCTCTGGCAGACACAGGGAAGGCAGGAGATGGGGAAGAGATGGAGGTGGCTGCAGGGAGGGGACAGGAGAGAAGGGGAAAGAAGGAAGGGGTTGAAGACAAGGTGCTGCAAGATCTGGCAAGAGGAGTCCATCTAAGTGTTTGCAAAGGAAAAACTGAGCTGAGTCTCTTCCCTTGATGTTCAGCCTCCACCTTCCTGCCCTCTGTCCTGTCCTCAGTGACCTTTCTCCCCCTCTCCATCCCTCATCCTTGGCAAGGGTGATGGTGGCAAAGTGCTGCTGGTCCTCGCTGAGCTCCTGCTCCATCTGCCCCCACCCTGGAGAGGGACGAGCAGGGCTGGGGATGCTCAGCCTTGGCCAAGCCAAACTCCTCCCAGGAGCATCTTGAACTTCGGGCTGAATCATCCAGAGGGAGCTCCCTTGGCCTCGGTCCCTGCTCTGGCTGGGGATGTTGTGTCAGGGCTGGGGAGCCACAGCAACCAGAGCCACGGCCACTGAAACAACTGCTAATTGTTCCCAATTAGGGCCGGGTCTTGAATCCTCATCAGCCTTGGCACCAGCCCTAATGAGTTTTGCAGGATGCCCAGGAATGGTGGCAGCAGGAGCAGGGGGATGATGAGGTCCCAGGGCTGGCCCCTGCCCTGCCGAGGGGGGTGGATTTTATTTATGGTGCTTTCAGGAAGGAGGAGAACGTGCTCCAGGCTCCTTCAGGCTTTCCAGGCAGCTCCCCAAGGGTTGGAGCAAGGATCTGGGAGTGCCCAGAGGTCCCTTCTGCCCAGTCCAACCAGTGTCACCAGCTGCTTTTGGGCAGCTCCAAAACCCAACAGCTCCTGGAGCTGGGGGCAAGGGCAGCAGCAGGATCTTGGGCTGAGGACACCCCAGCAAAGGCACCAGGGCCCCTGGCATGGCTGGAGCCAGAGAAACCACCTGAAAGTGTCAACCAACCAAAAAAAAAGGAGGTTTTCTGGGCTGTGGACCCTTGAGGAGCTCAGGCAAGAAGCCGCAGAGATGTTTCCCCAGGGCCATGAAGGCTGAGCCAGGCTGACACCACCCCCAGCTCCCTGCTCCCACACTTCCCAGGATTTTTCCTCAATCCTCAGGGATTTTCCAAAGCCCGGACTCAGTTTGTGTCTGCAAACACCAACCCGGGGTGCCAGGAGCCCCCCGGGGGAACCTCTGCTCTGCCTCGAACCCCCTTAGTGACCACTCTATAGGGGTGGGGGGTGAGGTGAGTGAACCCCCCCCGTCCTCCTCCATCACCCTCAGCCTCTCCTGTGGGGCTGTGCTGGGGAAGAAAGGAATTTCTGTGTAAATCCCATTTACTGTGGGGTTTCTCACTTCCCCTCTCTCAGACAAGCCCGGCCCTCAGCACGAAGGGGCTGGGTAATATATTTTTGGAAGGGAAAAAAAACCCACCCCAACCCCTCTCTCCCTCTGAAAAGAGCCTCTTTCAGCTAATAATGAAGTGAATATTATATTAAGAGTGAAAACATATTCAGAGTCCCTTGCAGAGGGAGACAGAACCTCTTTTCATAACACCCTGGCCACAAACACAACTGCCAATTAAAGCGGCTTCGCTCGCCCGCCGCTGCCAACACAAACCAGGGGAGGGAGGGAGGGAGGGAGGGAGAGGAGGGAGGGGGAGGATGGAGAGTTCTCTGCCCACTTGGGCTCTGCCAGGGCTGGTGGCACCCCAGAGTTTCCACCCTGCTCCTTTCCAGAATAAAAAGGTACAACCCCCTTGTCCCCATCCCTGCGAGGGGCTCCAGGGATCTTCAATCCACGCCTGTGGTGACTGGTTCTGCTTCTCCTCTGGTCTCCTCCAGCAGCAGAGGGGACTGGGGGGTGGTAGGAGCCTCCAAACGTCCAGCAGGATTGCTCCTGGTCGTGGTCAGGCTGGACTGATGGGACCTGCCCAGGTTTGGCTGCTCCACACACCACAGGAAGGTTTAGAAAGGTCCTTGGACCTGCATCTCCTACCCCAACACTTCATGCTGGGGGGCAGGAGACCTGTGAGCAGCCCCTAGGAGGCTGGAGCACCTGCCAGTGTCCCCATGGAGGGGTTCCCATGTGCCCTGGACACCTTTCTCCACCTTCAGCTCTGCCATCCCACGTGTTCTGGTTACCTACCAGCGATCTCAGCTCCCCCAACACTGTGGGGACATCAACACCCATCAATGCTCTCCAGGGTTTCTCCATCAATGGCCAGGACAGGGGACAGGCACCAAGTGGGGGGGTGTTGTCCTCAGTGTGTCCCTTGGGGTCCCAGTGGCCTGGAGGAGGCTATGAGGAGGTGGCAACAAGCTGGGACACCAGACCCATGGGTGACACACAGAGGTCGATATTCCCACTTCATCTGGGCTTTGTCTTGCAGCCCATGGAGCTGAACGGGTGGGTTGAGGGTACAGAACATCTCAGGTTTGGGTTAAACACCCCTACTGAGGAAAACATCATATGATATATTCATATTTTAACACAGCAAAGCTCAGGAGCTGCAAAGTTGGCACCTGAGAAACCCCAACTGGAAATACAAGACCCCTCGTGAGCTGTAACCAACCTTTGGAACAGTTTCTCCAAGGAAAGTTTGTCAAACTATTTAATGGTGGGGAGGGGAGGGGAGGGAAGAGGCTTTTTTGGCCCAAAGTAAAAATTCCAGTAGCAAAGTTCTCCAAGGGCTGAGTTTGCTGATTAAGAAGCAGAAAGTGATTTTTGTCTGGTTTGCTCCAGGACTTGCCAAGTCAAGATCCAAACCCACCTTTGGTTCTGCCCAGGGGCTGAATGTTGGTGTTTCTTCCTTTAATAAACCCCAGGGGAGGAATTTTTGGCCATTATTTGGTAAGGAAAAGTGGAAAAATGACCTTCAGAGTCTAGTTACCAGGGGAAGCCTCTCCCAGGAGACAGGCTCGAGGTCAACCACGAGTTATGGGGCTGGGTGATGGATCAGCCCTTCCAGAGCCTGCCAAAGCTCCTTCCCCTGCCCCAGCAGGGCCACCCCACCAACATATTCCTACATTTCAGATTTAGTTTGCAGGGCAGAAGGTCCTGCCTCTGCAAGGTCATCCATGGGCAAGGGATGAGCCAAGTTTCCACTGCAGAGCCAGCCAAGCACCCAGAGAAATGCCAGCACACCCCAGGCAGGGGCTGAGGAGGCTCCATGAGCTGCTCCAGCTGTCTCCTGATGGAAACCTCCACCATATTTTTCTCTCCTCAGACCTTACCCCAACGCTCAGGAAGCACAGAGTTCTCTGCTGCTTGTAGGGAAGGAGAATCAGCTTCTGATCCAAGGGAGCTCCTGGAACAATTTGTACAGAAAAAGCCCAAGAATCAGGTTTGAAGCCCAGCAGAAAGGAGCCCCTGAACCACTCAGCATTCTGAGGGAGGCATTGCCATCTAGTGTCGAGCCAGCAGAAGGGACTTGGCAGAACATCCACCTCCTCCTGGTTCCACCAGCCCAGCAGGGACTGGTTTAACACCCTGCTGGAACAGAGGAACCTCAAGCAGAGGGGACAAGGGTGGCTGTGACAGGAGGACAACTGGGAAGTCCTTGTCACAACATCTGTGGCAGCCCAAGAAAGCAGCTGCTGGACAAGTGAGGGCCCAGGGTTGGCACCTTGCAAGCAGAGGGAGGGGTTGGAGTTGCTCAAAGTCTTGCTGACAACTTTCCTCACGCTTCTGCTTCTCAGGTGTGTGATCCACCAGAGCAAAGCATCACAGACTGTGAGTAAGGGAATTAGTATCATGTAACTCCACTTATTCCTTCCTGAGCATCAGGAAAGCTCTTGGGAGTCTCCTGAAAAAACAAAACCAAACAGATTTGGGGAAAAAAAAACTAATTCTAGAAGAAGAGGCTGGTCTGGGTTGGAAGCTTTTGGATTTCTTAGCACCATGCTTTGGGGCTGGTGGGTGATGAGCTTTAAGCTCAGCTCATCCAACCCCCAGCACTGAGCAGGGACATCTGCACCCAAAGCAGGTTGCTCCAACCTCCCCTGGGATGGTTCCAGGGATGGGGCAGCCACCACCTCTCTGGGCAACCTGGGCCAGGCTCTCACCACCCTCAGCATCAAAAATCTCTTCCTTCTCTCTAGTCTAGATCCCCAGATTGTTCTTAGGGGACAGAGGGCAACCCCCAAACCCTGCCCTCCCTTCAAACCAAGCAGCCCAGCAGGATTTGGCCTCCCCTCATCCTTTCTCCAGAAGCACCAAGGCCCATGACAAGCAGAGAGGCAGCAGGGTCCAGAAGTGTGTTTGCAAGATGCTGCCAACCCAAACCTTTCCTAACCCTCTTTTCCCCCTCACCCCTCCTCTTTGGGACATCCTACCAAGAGGGCATTTTATTTTGAGCCCCTGTCAAGGTCTGGTGCTAAGGAATCCACGAGCCATAAAGAGCCTGGCAGAACAAGAACACTTCAGACATTCCTCCCCTGGCAAGGGGCCACCTTGGATTGCAGAGTGACCACAGGCAAACCCTCCCTGCCCCACCAGTCAACAACAAGGCTCTGAATCCTGTTTGGAGGCATTATCCATCCTAGTCTAATGTGGGCAGGATAAATGCCATGAAAACATGGATTCATCTTACCAGGTTCCTTCTTCTCCTTGTGGCTTCTTGCTAATTCTGCACCTACCTGCCCCTGTCTCACTCAGAATCATTTAATTCTGCATTTATTAAGCCTCAGCCATCCCATGAGGTGTCTGCCCAGAGAGACACAAGGACCACGCAGTGGATTTTGCTCCAAAAATAAAATGCCCAGAGCTAGAGGGGTCAACAATATTTGTAGGGCATAGAGCTGGGACTCTACAAGGAATCTGAAATGTAACATCAACATTCACAGGAACATTCAGCCAAAACAAAGAGCCCAACATGTTGTTGCCCAAGAAGGGAGCTGGCTCCAGAGCAACAAACCAGCCCCTCTTTCCAAATTCCAGCTCCTTGCACTGAAACAGGGACATTAATCACTCTTGCACAATAAATTGGCCCCAGTCCTGCCAGTGTCAGCTCTGGAGCTGGTTTATTTGCTCAGGACAAAAAACATCAAACCATTTTTGAAGGGACAACCTGGATAAACAACAGAAAACTTCATGGCATCCTACTCCCATTTACAGGCTCCTTGCAAGCAGCTCAGAGCCTGCAAGAGGTAGGATGGCAAGAAAAAGGTTTCTTCAAAGTGTGGAGGGAACAAGAGGGATTTTCCTCTCTCCTCCAGCATCTGGTTCTGCTGGAAACAGCCTCCAGATAAGTCAAACAAACCCAAGCTCAGGAAAATCAGTGTATAAACCCAGAACCTCAACCCCAAAACCAGAGGGTGCTGCCCCTCTTCCCAAACCAGGGATGCTGAGACCAACACGTGCCCACAGGTCCTCTCCAAGCCCCACTCTTCATCAGCTGGTCCTAGGATAGAACAAAATACCAGAGTTAGTGTCCTACAGGGATTATCTGCACTTTTAATTCCATTTTAGCATTACCTGGTCACTTGTTACCAACATCCCTCTACCCTGGGAATGTTGTGGACTAGCACAGGCAGTGAAATCTCTGAAATTCACTCAACTCCTCACAAAGGACTTGGGGAAAATTCAGGATGAGGTGACAAGAGCTCCAAAGTAACAAATGAAGCCCAGAGAAGCCCTGAAGACCCTTCAGGCCTCCTCCCTCCTGTTTGGGGGCATCTCCTCTACTCATCACTTGTGCTTTTCCAGCCACGTTCTGGGAAACTCCTGCCTGGCTACTCTCCTGGGTCTTCTGGAAGGTTCAGTTGGAGTGTTTGATCACTTCATCTCTTTTCCTTCCTACCTAATGGCTCCACAATCAAAAGAGGAGAGGAGGGGGAACCACGTGGCCCTGGAGATGCAGGAGCTGGAAGGGGTTCAAAGCCTTTGCTGCTCCCATCTTTGCTTCCTCCCCTTGCCAGCAGGTTGGCAGCAGCTCAGCCCCCCAGCCCAGCAGGGCACACGAGGGCTTTGAAGTCCTGGTGGTTGGTACCAGCTCTTTTCATCCCAGCTCCAGCAAGACAAGGGAGTCAAGCATCAATTTGGAGTCACCACCAGGTCAGGTTGCAGGGCATCTATATCACAGCCACCTCTGCTCTGTATTAAAGCTGTAATTAACAGTTAATGGCTAACTAGGGCTTTGTAATTTAAGCTGCTTTCCTGCACAAGGAACTGTTGCTGCCTCTCCCCCAGCTTCTGTCTCCAGCAGGGTCATGGAGAACCATGGGATGGGTTTGGTTGGGAGAGACCTTCCAGGTCGAGCCCAACTGTTCCCCCAGGGCACCACTAACCCATGTCCAAATCCAGATGAAGGTGCAAGGAGCAGATGGGCCACCCCCTCACCCCTACAACCAAGCTCTGAGAGCTTCCACTGCCACTGAAGAGCTGCACTTACACCCTTTTCTCCTCAGGATGGGGTGGGTTGGTTGGTTTTTCTCTTAGCAAGTCAATTTGTCATGATCCTCAGCGAGTTCCAGGCACAGCCTGTGTTAGACAGACAGCTCAGTGGCAGCAGGAATTCTCCAGGGATCCTTCACAAGTCTCAACTCCAAAGATCCTGAGTGCTGATGACATGCACTGAACCCGAGGTGATGGAAGGAGCATCTGTCAAGCCTGCTCAGATCTGTGATAGGACAAGGATGCCACAGCTAAAAGGGAAAACAAAGAGGAGCTCTCTCCAAGCATGACTAAAAAAAGTCCCTTCAAGCAGCACCCAAAGCAACCAAAGGACTTGTTCAGAGCACAAGAGGGACAATTGTGGGGAGGTGAGAGAAGGGATCAACTCTTCCACACACTCAGAAAGGGCTTCATCCAGCAAGTCTGGGCTGAAACAGCAACTCCCAGACCTTCCAGAGCTCAGAGAACCCCCATATCAACCATGCTGAGCATTCTGTCCAGTCAACAGGTCCTAGATAAAGCCAGCTGGGTGGTGGGGGGGGGACACGTGAAGGTCAGACCTGTCCTTGCTGGAGATAACCCAGCAGTGCCAAGACACTGCCTGGGACTGCAGCAGACCCCAAACCTGAAGCCCTCATTAGTATCTCCTGCCTCTTGTCTTGTTTTGAAGTGCTGCTGCCAGTGTCTGATGCCCCAGGTGATGTCCTGGTGCTCTTCAAGCAGTGATGGAGCCCCCAAACCCATCAGCTGCTTGGTGGGGCTGCACTTGAAGGACACTTGGCAGCTGACCAGCAGAGATTTCCCAAACCCACCACGAGCACTTTGGAGGGCACCCAGCACTTAGTTTGTTAACCTCAGTGGCCTCTGTATCATCACAGCTCCTCCAATGCCCACTTGGGGCATTTTAAACTCTAAAGTTTGCCAGTTTCATTGCTCATCCTGCTGGAGGCACAAAGCTGGTGGGTCTCACAAGACCCTGACCAGCCCAGGAGAAGATCTCACCTTAACCTTGAGGCACCAGCTCATTAGAACCTTGTAGTTCCACCTGAACAAAGCAGAAACTGGGGAATAAGCAACAAAATCCATGGGAGGCCTCCCCAGAAAAATCAGCCACCAGGGCATGGTTCACACCAGCATCATCTGAAGCTTCTTTCATTCCCAACTGCTGGAGAGGTTTCCAAGCCCTGGAGATGTGGAGCTGAGGGCCATGGGTTAGTGGTGCCCTGGCAGGGATGGGGGAATGGTTGGGACTTGATCTGGAAGGTCTCTTCCAACCTAAACCATTCTATTTTTTCACTGGAAAGCATCATGTCCTGGATTAACTTCTCCACTGAGTTTCTACAAGAGCCCAGAGCCCACCAACCTTCCAGGGAGCTATTACAGCTACTACTGCAGAGATAAAAAACCCAAGAAAGATGCTGAGAGAGAGAGAACTGGAGGGAAAACAACAACAAAAAAAATAATCCCCACCCCAACCACTTTATTAAAGCTTTTCTCCTTCCTCTGCTTAGCAAGGAGAATGCTTAATTAAGGGATCCTTCAAGCCCTCCCCCCTCACTCCAGCAATGCTCAGCAGAAAGCAGATATTGAATTATTTCCTCCACAGCCCAGGACACCTCAGTGGTACCAGGATTTACATACCCTAAAGCAGCCAAATTGCTGCTGTTGAGCTTCACACCATGGGGAGGGACAGGAGCAGCAGGAGGCCCAGTTTAGATCAGCTCAGTAATAAGGGAGAGCAGGAGGGGAAGGAGCAAGTTGCTGTTTACTCCAGGTCTGGAGCCTTCCCAGGGCAGGAGTTTTGCCTCTTTAACTCCTCAGTTTATTTGCAAGAATCTTGCAGCTGATTAAGTCACTTTTCCTGGCAACTGCTGCTGGTTTGGAGCCCAATTAGAGTCCCTTCTACCTGGTGACACAGCCCCAGCTCTGCAGCCAATTCTCACCAATTAATGGCTATTTGTAGCCATCTCAAGGTTGACCCCCAAGTCAGAGTTTCCTGCCATAATTTTCAGCCTTGTTTGTTTTCCCTGGAACACTTCCCCCTGTGTGCTCCCAACTCCTGTGTATGGAGTTGAGATACAAGCTTTCAACTTTGGCCCATCTCTAATGAAAAGAAAACAAACACCCAAACTCATCTTTTCTGGCATGAAACCACTACCAAGGATCCTCTGCTAGAATCCAGGCATTGGGGGGATTTGTCCCCACTGCTCATGATTAAATGCCCTTATCATGAGCAACACAATGATAAGAAATTCCCCTTTTTTTCCCTGCCAACAAGAGAGAACCAAAGGTTCCAATGAGCCAGGGGGCCTCAGTCCATCCATCCTGCAATTTAGGGGACAAAAAGGAGGATTTTCAGCTATGGACACCCTGGCCTGACATGTCTGCACCACAGAAAACATACAGAGGTAGAAAAATAACCCAAAGAGGGGCAAGCACAAGACCCAAGCAAGTGTTTGCAGCAGGAAGGGTTTAAGGGAGTTCCTGCTTCTGTGTCTCCCTCTGAGCATTTCCAAATTCCTCCAAGAAGCATCATGAGCAGCCTTGAATCTCACCAGAGATTTATTGTGACCTGAAACCTGCCAAGAGATGTGACCAGCCTCATCCTCAGGGGGTTGTGAGGAAGATGGGGACAGACTTTTGAGTAGGGCCTGTTGGGACAGGACAAGGGGGGGATGGTTTGAAATGAAAAGAGGGAGATTTAGATGGGATGGAAGGAATTTTGGAGGCTGGGGGTGGTGAGAGCCTGGTTGAGGTTGCCCAGAGAGGTGGTTGATGCCCCATCCCTGGAACCATCCCAGGGGAGGTTGGAGCAACCTGCTCTAGGTGCAGATGTCCCTGCTCAGGGCAGGGGGGTTGAATGAAATGACCTTTAAGGTGCCTTCCAACCCAACCCATTCTATGATTATGATCCCAGGGCAGAATATTTGTGCTGGGAGGCAGCTGAGGAACATGATCCATCTCAGACTGGGGCACAGGAGGAGGTTGCTTTAGGAAGCAGCCACTCAAACCTCCTCCAATCCTACCTCAGCTTCCTCACAAGCCCAGACAAAAGAGCCAACCTCAAACCACCAGCCCTGCACTCACCCTGCAGGAGATGCTGCCAATACTCATTTTCTCCAAGGTAGAGGAGGTGCTGCTTGTATTGCATGAGAAGGAGACAGCAAACCCCTGACAGCTGCTGATGCTTCCTGACACGAGGCTGCTGTCATTTTCTGCAGCTCCCTCCCCAGGGTTTACCCCCAGGCAAGGGACCAGTGAAGATCCCCCCCACTCCCTCTTACACCCCCTTGAAGGTTTTGACAAAAAAAACCCTAAAAGAAAATGATCAAAGAGCCTTTGTGCATTGCTAAACCTGTCAATTTTGCTGCAAGACTTCAGGCTTTCAAGACCCCCAAAACATCTAGTTGAAATTTTCCTATGCAAACAGGTTTAATATCAAAAAAAAAGCCAGAAATAAAATATTTAGATTTGTCTGAAGTGAAGCATTCCAGGAGCTCCAGACAGGAGTGCTGGAGGGGAGGAGGAAATCCAATTCTGAAGTTTGACAGGAACCTTTTTTTTTTTTTTTTTGGTGTTTCTATTAATTGGCAGAGAAACAGGACTACACAGAGAAACAGGACTCCACAGCTCTTTCTCCCCCTGGCTCTGAGAAGAAATAGCTGAGAAAAGCAGCACAGGAAACAACAACCCCAAACTTCCAAGTGCTGCCAGGTTCAGGTTCCCATCCCTGTTGTCTCAGCAACATTCCCCCCCCCCCCC
>VYZX01010463.1:75384-92418 GCA_013401335.1 Brachypteracias leptosomus
CCCCCCCCATCCTGCCCCTTCCCCTCCATCACCTCACATTCTGCCTACATGCAGAGGAGCAGCAGGTTGCCCACCTGAGAACAGTTCAGAGAGAGGTTTTGGGGAGACTTCAGCCTTTTTTATAACTTGGTTACCTTCATTTCTGGTCAGTCCTGAGGGAGGAGAACATTCGGCAGCATATTTCTTTCTCCTTTTCCAGGTAGTTCTTGTAGCAGCTGCAAAGCAGAGCAGGAGATGGTGTGAGCAGCTGTGGACCCCCCCAAAATCTCATCACTCTGAAAATATATATTATTTTTTCTATAGAAATAGATTAGCCTAGTGTAAGAGTGTGCAAGGACACAGCTCCTCAAGGAAGGAGAACTGGAAACATCATGTCCCAGCCTGGAGAAAAGGAGGCTCAGGGGAGACCTTCTTCTTCTCAACCACTCCATGGAAGGTTGGAGTGAGGTGGGGTTGGGCTCTTCTCTCAAGGAAGAAGTGATAGGACAAGAGGAAACAGCCTCAAGTTGCACCAGGGGAGGTTTAGGTTGGATATTGGGAAAAATTTGTGCACTGAAAGGGTTGTGAAGGGTTGTCCCAGGCTGGGCAGGGCAGTGGTGGAGTCCCCATCCCTGGAGGGGTTTCCAAGCCCTGGAGATGGGGAGATTCAGCTGAGATGTTAGGAAGAAGTTCTTGCCCAGGAGGGTGGGGAGACACTGGCCCAGGTTGCCCAGAGAGGTGCTGGAAGCCCCAGCCCTGGACATTTTCAAGCCCAGGGGCTGTGAGCAACTGCTCTAGTGGGAGGTGTCCCTGCCCATGGCAGGGGGGTTGGAACTGGATGATCTTGAAGGTCCCTTCCAACCCTGTGACCTGTGCTCTCACCTCTCCACCACCAAGATCTCACTGGTGAGGAATCCCTGAGCCAGAGGGTGACTCAGTGTGGGCACCATCCCAGGGATCAATAGCTGCCTGCAGGGTCAGCTCTCCTGCATCTGCTACCATATAAGGCCAAAAAAGCAAAGGGTTTTGTTGCACCACACCAGGAACAGCACCAGGGTGGGTTGGCCAAGGCTCTCTCAGCCCTTTACCATCAACACCTCCCTGTCCAGAACCTCAGGGTGTTTTATTCAATGAAATCCCAGCACAGCAAATCTCTTCTGCTAAGTCTCAGACAGATGTTGCCACAACTGAGCAGGTCAGGGATGCCCACCTAGTTCAACACCTCCCACAGCAGGACATCCAGGAGGCACAAATTCATGCCAGGAATTGCAAGAGCCCCATTTTTTCTTTTCTCTGGATTTGATGCAGTTCAAACCTTCCAACAGAACCACCAAATGCAGCAGCAGAACCTGCACAGCTGGTCCCAGCCACCCTGGATTCTCCAGTGAAGTGAATTTTGCCAAGCTCCTGGTCAACAGCTTCTTTTGAAGGTTTGGGTTAAGCAGCAAGAGGTAGCTGGTGATTAACACACACTGTTCCCTTCTGCAAAGCACAACTGTGCTCAGCAAGGAAATGAAAAGCCTCTAGAAGTAGGATTTTGATCCATATTCCACTTCTGAAGCACTGGCCAGGTCCCATTATGAGTTTTCTCAGGGAGTTTGGCACCAGGGCAGGATCTAGACTGAGATGTGGCATCATTAATGACACCCAATAAGGTGGGTTTCATCTCTTTTAGGCTAATTCCACTCAAAAAGCAGAAAATACACCCATTTTAACTGGCACTGAAGCAGAAATTCTGAGACAAGAGGGGTTTAAAGCATCCTGGGTTTGCTGACATGCACTAGCTGTAAGTGCTGCTCCCTCCAGGCAGAGCTGAGGAGCTGCCCAGTGCTCCCCCCAGGGCTGGTGCCTTGTTCCACAACCCCAATTTCATCAAGATTCCTCTTTTACCTGCCAACATAAGAACCAAATGAGTCTAAGGGAACACACGAGGCTTCTAGAATCAGGACTTGCCAAAGAATCAGGCTACAAAAAGAGGACAGGGATATACAGGGCAGTGGTGAAAGGGCCACCAAAACCTCCCCTGGAGAAGACACTCAGCCCACAAAACTGGCTCTTCCAGCCACACCAACTGACTATTAAAAGATGTTGCTGCTGCCTGCAAATCCTTCTGCAAACACCTCACAGAGAAGAAGGGGGTTTGTGTTTGAGGGCTGGGAAGCCTCTGAGCAGTGCCCAGGCTTTTGGGAAGCAACCAGCTCCAGAGGGAAGGACAGGAGGAGGGCAGAGGCTGGTGTTAGTCATGTTTTGGTGGGGCTAGGGCATGACTAAAGCTGGCAGGGCTGTGCTGTGCTCAGCCTGCAGGATTGCTCACTTTTTTCCCCCTCCAAGACAGCAGGAAAATCACTTTTAACCACCACCAATATTTGGAGCATTGTGCAGTGAGGTACCTGCAGTGCAGAAGAGCTGCTGTGATCACACATCTCAAAGAGAATGGACATTAATTAATCCAGACCACGACCAGCTTGAGCACCAACCTGCTGCTTTTCCTTGCTTCAGGGGCATTTCAGCAGCTCCCTGGCATCACCTCACCCCAACCCACCTACTCACAAGAGGGGAACACATCCCTGCAGAGGAAAAAGGGGGTGCTCTCAGCTTCTCACCTACCACCTGTGCCTGTAAGATGTCTCAACCAGCTGCCTCTACACTAAGAACAACTTCAACTTTCCCCCAAGTCACTTCTCCACGAGTTTTGGGTGGGTTTTTTTTAAAATAAACCCCATTTTGAATACTTTTGAGTGGGTGTCCCAGCCTATCTCAGCACTTTCTCTCCTCCATGGGATGGAAAGGGGATTTTTCTCACCTTGCCAGCTTCTTCAGCTCGTTGCTGATGTCCTGGTTAAAGGGCTCTACCTGTTGAGCTCTGCACAGGAAATCCAGGGACTTCTCATACTGGTTCATGCAGAGACAAGCCTGCCATTGAAAGGAGACAAGAAAAAAAGCCTCCTGCCATCCTGCAACCACAAACATCCCTGAGACAGATCCAGGCAGCTCAGGAATCCCCCAGGAAAAGATTCACAGCTGGGTTTGCCCAAAAGCAGAGGCAGACAAACCACCTCCACTGCTGCACTTCAGGAGGCCCAGAATTTAGAGCTTCTCCTTGGTTCATTTGAGGCTCTGTCAAGCTGGGGAATTCCTTGGTGGGGAATTTATTTATACCCACCTGGCCACACCTGAAGAGTGCTTTGGCATTTCTCTGGTCAATCTCCAAGGCCTTCCCCCCATAGGCCAAAGCTCGGGTAGGACGTTCCAGTTTGAGGTAAATAAGGGAGAGATTCAGGAGCACCAGCAACTTGGAGGCATTGAGCTGAGCCTGCTCTGCCTCTCTGCAAGGGTAGCAGCCAAGGATGGAGAATGCCTGAGCAGCCAAGGGGAAAAAGAAGCAGAACACAACAAATCTGTTCCTGCAAGGCAGAAATCCAGCTCCTTAGGCAGCTACACCCATGTTTAGGTTTGCCCAGATCAGGTAAAAATAATAGTAATTAAACTCTAAATATATTGCATGGCATTATCAGGATGAGCCAGCTCAGCTATGGGTTTAAGAATCTACCAAGGAACTTAAAAAGAATAAATTATACCCTGGATTGAGATTAAGGACAAAAATAGAAGAGAAATCTTACAGGGAGAAAGGTCATTTAAATCAAATCAGGGTTTAGGTTGGAGCTGAGGAACAATTTCTTCCCCACAAGGGTTGTGAAGGGCTGTGCCAGGCTGGGCAGGTGGTGGAGCCCCCAGCCCTGGAGGGGTTTCCAAGCTGTGGAGGGCCATGGGTTAGTGGTGCCCTGGCAGGGCTGGATTTGATGATCTGAAAGGTCTCTTCCAACCAAAATAATTCTATGAATGGAGAGAAGAAAAATCTCACAACCTCTGAAACAAAGGCAGATGTATTCCAGTTGGGAATAACAGAATTTCCCTGCCTGGAGAGGTTGTGGAGTCCCCATCCTTGGAGATGTTCAAAACCTGAGCTTGTGGAGTCCCCATCCTTGGAGATGTTCAAAACCTGAGCCTGTGGAGTCCCCATCCTTGGAGATGTTCAAAACCTGAGCCTGTGGAGTCCCCATCCTTGGAGATGTTCAAAACCTGAGCCTGTGGAGTCCCCATCCTTGGAGATGTTCAAAACCTGAGCCTGTGGAGTCCCCATCCTTGGAGATGTTCCAAACCTGAATGGCCACAGTGACCAGACACAGTCATGGGCAACCTCCTGCTGTGCCCAACCTTGACCAGACAACCTCCAGAGCTTCCTACCAGCCTCAGCTCTTCTGTGATTCCCAAGGGGAAGGCTAAAAACAAAGCTAGAGAGCCCAGTGTAGGAGTGATACCTGCTTCCAGGTCAAAGGGATTCAGGATTCCTCCTCAAAGCATCAACACAAGGCCATGCTGTACTAGAACATCTCCCAAAGCTGACCTGAAAAGGCTCCAGCCAAGCAAACCCCTCAGCACCTGCTGAGCTGGGCTCTTCTGCCTCAGCTGGAGGCCCCAGGGAGGCAGCCTGAAGGAGGAAGGTCCTGCCTCTTTCTGCCAACCCTCCTCCTCCTCCCCTCCCACAAAAGCAGGTGCCTAAGACCTGCTCTTAAATAACAAACTATGCCTGGAAAATGTAATGGAGTTACTTGATCTCTACATGGTGGCTGTTGTGGTGAGCTGGCACTTCACAGTTGCTGCTTTCACAGCTCTGCACAATGGAAACCACATTTTTTTTCCTGCTCTCCTACCCTTTTGTATCTGTCTCGGGCAGCCTTGAAGTTCTCTTTGTAGTAGAGGTAGTTGCCAAATCTCCTCTCTGTTTCTGCCACCTCCAACACCTTCTGGAGTGGGAACAGACTCCGTCGTTCCTGGGGAAACACACACCTGGATTTCAGCTCCAAGAACACCAGCCAAGAGCTTGGACAGGACACAACTCACAGAGCAGGAGCCAGGGGGCTGCCAAGGCCCCTGTGGTGCCCTTTGCCAGGCTGAAACAGGGCAGGGAGCTCACCAGGCCCAGAGGGACTCCAGGGGAGGGGGAAAAAGCAGGAATTTGTTCTGAAATCCTGCCCAGTTCTCTCACCTGAGTAGCACAGAGCAGACAAAGTGAGTGCTGCTGCTGGCACAAGAGGTGAAGCTGCTTGAAAGGCTCCAGGACCAGCCTGACACCCACCCAAGACACCAATGAGCAAAATAATAATAATAAAAAAACAAAAAAGATAAAAATGAAGGGACTTAGGAGCACCTGAGGGAACTGGGGTTGTTGAGCTTGGAGAAGAGGAGGTTGAGAGGAGACCTCAGTGCTCTCTACAACTACCTACAAGGAGGTTGTGGTGAGGCTGGGGTTGGGAACCAAGTAATTAATGACAGGCCAAGAGGTGATGGCCTCAAGTTGCACCAGGGGAGGTTTAGATTGCACATTAGGAAGAAGTTTTTTACTGGGATAGGCTGCCCAGGGAGGTGGTGGAGTCACCATCCCTGGAGGGGTTCAACAAATGAGTAGATGTGGAGCTTTGGGACATGGTCTGGGGGTCAGGGAGATGTTGGACCAAGGTTGGACTTGGTGATCCTGGAGGGCTTTTCCAACTTCAATGATTTTATGAGGGTTTTCTTCTGGGTTTGCAAGTCTGAAGCAGCTTCCAGAGAGCACTGCTGCCAGCATCCCACTCCCTGACCCACAACCACCCCCCAGAGCCCTTTACATGGGAAGGGGAATGAACAATAACCCCATAACTCACCAGGGAGGGAAGTGAACAAGTGAAGGAGCTCTTGGGAGAGTGGCCAAGAAGCAGAGACAAAGGGTGGGGGCTGAGGGGGCACTTGGGGGCTGCAAACAGGAGTTTTACAGACAGCTCATGGCTGTTCCTTCCCAGAAACTGCTGGGAGCTGGTGCCCTCTAGTGAAACCAGAGGTTTCTGGGAAAGGGAAAAATAAAAGGTCCTGCACATGGGAGCAAACAAGTGGGTGCTGGAAGCCCCATCCCTGGAGATTTTGAAGGCCAGGCTGGCTGGGGCTGTGAGCAACTGATGTAGTGGGAGGTGTCCCTGCCCATGGCAGGGGGGTTGGAACTGGATGAGCTTGAAGGTCCCTTCCAACCCAAACCATTCTATGATTCTAAAGGCTGGGTGGGAGCAGGGGCAAGGTTAAAGGGCACGTGTTTGTATCAGAGCAGAGCCCAGGGGCTGGAGAACACCTGCAATGAAGCTAAACCTGTGTAATACACGAGCAGCCAGCAGGAGAGACAACAGTTTATGGAATCATAGAATTGTCAGGGCTGGAAGGGACCTTAAAGATCATTTAGGCATCATAGGCAGGGACACCTCCCACTAGAGCAGTTGCTCACAGCCCCTGGCCCTCAAAATGTCCAGGGATGGGGCTTCCAGCACCTCTCTGGGCAACCTGGGCCAGTGTCTCCCCACCCTCCTGGGCAACAACTTCTTCCTAACCTCTCATCTCAATCTCCCCACCTCTAGTTTGGAGCCATTCCCCTTAATCCTACCACTACCCAACAGCCTCAAAAGCCCCTCCCCAAGTTTACAGCCCCCAGCTTTAGGTCTCCAAAGCTTGAGGCAACTCACAGGAGTCAGCTCAAAGAACGAGTCCGATTCAGCCGAGTCGAGGAAGTCCAGCAGCTCCACCTCAAACAGGACTGTGGTGTCTGGGGGGATGAGGGGCTCACAGCCCCACTGCCCGTAGGCATACTTGGGTGTGAAGACAAATCTGGCTGCCTCTCCCTTCTTCATGGTCAGCAGCCCAATCTCCAGGCCCCATAAGGTGATGTCTGTCACCAGGAGACATGGGAGGTCATGAATCAGAGAATCGTCAGGGTTGGAAGGGCCCTTCAAGATCATCTGGGCATCATGGGCAGGGCCGCCTCCCACCACAGCAGTTGCTCACAGCCCCTGGGCTTCAAAATGTCCAGGGATGGGGCTTCCAGCCCCTCTCTGGGCAACCTGGGCCAGTGTCTCCCCCCCCTCCTGGGCAACAACTTCTTCCTAACGTCTCAGCTCAATCTCCCCACCTCTACTTTTGACCCATTCCCCCCAGTCCTACCACTGCGCGACAGCCTCAAAAGTCCCTCCCCAGCTTTCCTGGAGCCCCCTTCAGACACTGGAAGGCATGGATGGGACCAGCAGCAGCTCCTCTCGGGTGATTTCAAACCACCAAGAGGAGCAACAGGACCCAAACATCCAAGAGGGGCAGAGGACGACCCGTTCCAGGCTGGGCAACCCCAGCAGGAGGCTTCTGGACCCTAATAACAAGTTTTAAAGGTTTCAAAAAACCTGCAGGTACTAAACAGCTTTTAAATCAACATGTCTTCATTGATTGCTCTTTAGAAGCCCCAGTCCCAGGACAAACTCTGCAGCCCAAACCCACCTTGTCCAAGTTTCATCAGCTTGGGGAACTGGCGGTTGCCACTTGTGCAGAAGGGCTCATCTGAGTCTTCAAAGTATCCTGAGTACTTCACTGAGCAGCCCAGAGGGAGGAGGAGGAAGAGAGAACAAGAGGTTGATTTCATATCTAGTAACAAGAGCACCAGGAGCTGCTTTGGCCACACCACCCTTTGATCCTGCTTTATTTTCACCCAGCACAAACCATCACACCATGGGAGCTTTGGAACCCCCAACACAACAAGGTTTTGGACCTGTTGGAGCATGTCCAGAGGAGGCTACAAAGATGATCAGAGGAGCATCTCTCCTGTGGAGACAGGCTGAAAGAATTGGGGTTGTTCAACATGCAGAAGAGAAGGCTCCAGGGGGACCTTATTGTGACCTTCCAGGACCTGAAAGGGGCCTATAAGACAGGGAAAGAACTATTCACAAGGGTTTGTAGTGATGGGATTAGGGGTGATGGTTTGAAGCTAGAAAAGGGCAGATTTAGGTTGGATATTAGATAAAAGTTCTTTAATCTGAGGGTGGTTGATCACTGGAACAGGTTGCCCAGAGAGGGGGTGGAGGCCCCATCCCAAGGTCAGGCTTGATGGGGCTCTGAGTGACCTGCCCTAGGTAGAGATGTCCCTGCTTCTTGTAGATGACCTTTGGAGGTCCCTCTCAACCCAACCCATTCTATGATCTTGTGTCTTATACCAAAAACTTGGTAGTATTGACTCTGTTCTAACCTCACCAGATGAAGCAGCTGCTCCATCATCCTGATCCCCACCTAATTAAGAGGCTTGATTTTGTGTTGTTAAGAACTAAAAACTTCAGCTGTAGAAATTAAAATGCCCCCATTAGCTGCAGAAATATGTAACAAGGCCCTTCCCAACCAAAGAAAGGGAAACAAAGGGGGAAATGTACCCCTCTGAGCTCTGCCACCCTCCTGGGCACTGCAGAAGTGACTCCAGTCCTCCCTCCATTAAAAAACACCCTGTAATGGGCTTCCCCTGCCCCTCTGAAACCACCTCCAGCTTCAAACTTCTTCTCTGAGCAAAGGTGGGACCTGGAAATGCTGCTTTTCTCAAGGTCAAGATGCCCTTTCATTTAATCTGTCAGCCACAAGCAGTCAAACAGAGTATCCCAAGTGCTAAAACACTGATAAGGAGAGCAGAGAGTCTGAGACAGAGAGATATTAACTGAATAGCAGAAGGAAGCACTTTTAAGTTTTCCTTCTGACCTCACACTAAAGTCCAGAGCACTCAGATTTGCCAGCCACAAACACCTCAACGTCAGAGGCTCCAGGAATCTTTTCCAACAGGTTCTGTCCCCTCCATTTCCCCCAGGCCCAGCCACACAGATCAGAGCAAGGGCCTGGCAGGATAAATGGCCCAGAAGAGCACAGGATCAACTTCAACCTGTGCTTACAAGGATTTGTAGGTTTTCTTAGTCCTGCTAACCACAGATTAAAATTTATTTAGAATGATAGAAGCGTTTTGGTTGGAACAGACCTTGAAGATCACTGAGTTCAACCATGAACCCATCCCTGCCAGGGCACCCATGGCCCTCAGCACCACATCTCCACAGCTCTGAAACCCCTCCAGGGATGGGGACTCCACCACTGCCCTGCCCAGCCTGGCACAGCCCTTCACAACCCTTTTTGGGAAGAAATTGTTCCTCATGTCCCTAAACCTGCCCTGGTGCAACTTGAGGTCCTTTCCTCTTGTCTTATCACTTGTTCCTTGGGAGAAGAGCCCAACCCCACCTGGCTCCAACCTCCTCTCAGGGAATTGTGCAGAGCCAGAAGGTCTCCCCTGAGCCTCCTTTGCTTCAGGCTCAACACTCTCAGCTGCTCCTCACCACACTTGTGCTCTAGACCCTCCCCCTGGAGTACATCCTTGCTTTAGACATGCTCCTGCCCCTCAATGTTCTTCCTGGAGGGAAGGGCCCAGAACTGCCCCCCCCGTGTTTGAGGTGCAGCCTCCCCAGTGCCAAGTCCAGAGGGATAATTTACAAAGAAGACTCCCCAGGAGATGGCTGCTGGGGGCTGCAGGCCTGTACCCACAACACAGAGTGCACCCAAAGCCCTGGGGGGCTGCCTGGCAGAGGACACCCAGCCCCGGGGAAGGCGTGAAGCCCAGGCCGGACCCGCAACCCCAGCAGTACCTGCCACGGTGCTGTCGGGGGGCACCCGCTGCCCGGTGCCCGGGCGCAGCTCCTGCTTGCGCACCCCTCCATCGCCGCTCAGGTCCTGCAGGCCCTCGGCCCGCATCAGGCTCTGGCAGGTGGTCTCGGCCGGGGGCTCCTCTTCCTGCCTCCGGGCCCGGCTCCATTCCCGCTCCGCCATCCCCGCCTGGGCCTCCCCCGCTGCCGCCGCTGCTCCCGCGCTTCTCCTAGCCCCGCCCCCCTCGCCCCCTGAACCAATCACCGCCCTCCACGCTCTTGCCCCTCCGGCCAATCACGCTCCGAGGAGGGAGCTCAGCCCAATCCGCGGCTTTAAGAGCCACGCGCTGGGGAAGGACACGCCCCCCGGGCAGCTCTCGACCAATGGGAGGCGAGAGCGGCGTGAAGGGGGGTCGCAGTGCATTCTGGGAGATGGAGTCCGCGCCTCACAGGGCCTGGGGCCTGCTCGGCCTCCGCCGTCTCCGCCGGTCCCCCTGGGGGAGAGCGGTCTCTTCCGGGCGCTGTTTCCTTCAAGGAGGCCCCGGTGGCTGGGGCCGCGTTCTTCCCTCCAGGAGAGGCCCCTCCTGGGCCTGTGGGCCTCGGCTTGGCTGCCTCCATGGCTGCGGGGAGGGCCCTGCGGCTGCTCCTCACCCACCAGCCCCCCTGGGGAATGGGTGCTGCACCCTCCTGCTTCACTGCAGCCCAAAGATTCCTTCAGCTGAGGTGGGAGCCCAGGGCTAATCCTTTAATCTCCATCTCTGCTCCCTCCACCTCCAACAGCCTCTGGAGGGTTGCCCCAGAGCTGGAGCCTCCTGGCTTAGGAGCCTTCCCCATCCATGGCGATGCTCAGAGGGAAGGCACCAGGGTGACCATCAACCAAACACATCCACAAACCAAGAAAAATGACTCAGGAAACAATTTTTTGCAGTCAGACCAAAAGCCACGTGTGCCTGACCCCACATCAGGGGAAAATGAAGCTTTGGGCTCTGGTTTTCCAGAAGAATGGAAGTTCTTCAACAAACAACAACAAAAGAATCTTTCTACCAAAGAAGAGCTGATAAGGAAGGGTTCTGGTGAAAACATTTCCAGTGTCCCTGGCAGTGTGGGTGAATGAAACCCCAGTGGGGTTTGAGGAGACTGGGAGGCAAACACCAGCAGCTCTTATCAAGCTGTTGCTCACACAGTCACATGATGTGTGTGCCTGTGGTGGGCAGCCCTTCCCTGGGCTGTCACACCTTCCCCAGAGCAGGAGAGGGATACAAGAGGCTGCCTGGCCTCTGGGGACATCGCTGGGGCTGAGGCTGCAGGACCTGCCCTCCAACCCAGTCAAGAGCTTCAGCTTGACTGGGAGAAGCCGAGTGAGATCCATCGGGCTCAGTGCTGGGAGCAGTGGAGCCAGGAGCAGGAGGAAGCCCTGCAGAGCACGTGAGTGGTGTGGCTGCAGGAGGCTGTGATTTGGGTCTCTGGGAGGTGTTTCTGTGGGAGCAACTGAAGCTGGTTCCCCCCATACAGGGTCCTGCAGTGTCTGATGGGTCACGTTTAAGCTTCTCTTGATTTACCAAGCTCCTGTAGCAATGTATAAAGTCAAGCTTGGGTCACAACCTCCCCTTTTCTCGGGGAAATTAATGACTCTTTGACCTAGGGTTTGTCTCTCTAGACTTCAGGCCATGCCTTTGACGTTAGGAAGAAGTTCTTGCCCAGGAGGGTGGGGAGACACTGGCACAGGTTGCCCAGAGAGGTGCTGGAAGCCCCATCCCTGGACATTTTGAGGGCCAGGCTGGATGGGGCTCTAGTGGGAAGTGTCCCTGCCCATGGCAGGGGGTTGGAACGAGATGATCTTTAAGGTCCCTCCCAACCCTGAGGATTCTCTGACCTTGCTCTGGCAGCAGGACTCATCTCCCCGCCTTGTCCCCCACAGGTCCTGCTGCCTGGAGAAGGGGTCGGGATGGCTCGGAAGATGAGCATCAACGAGCTGGAGAACCAGCTGCTCTGCCCCATCTGCCTGGAGGTGTTCAAGGAGCCCCTGATGCTGCTGTGTGGACACTCTTTCTGCAGGTCCTGCGTGGTGCCACTCTCTGGGGAGCCAGGGGGGCAGCTCCTGTGCCCCGTCTGCCGCCAGCGCGTCGACTGCAGCGCTTCCCCCCCCAACGTCACCCTGGCCAGGGTCATCGAGGCCCTGCAGAGCTGTGGGGAGGCTGAGCCCACCCCAGAGACCTGCCCAACCCACCACAACCCCCTCAGCCTCTTCTGTGAGGCTGACCAGGAGGTGATCTGTGGGTTGTGTGGCACCATCGGCGACCACCGGCGGCACCAGATCACCCCCGTCTCCACCGCCTACTGCCGCATGAAGGTGGGTAGAGCTGGAGGGGGGGGGATTCTGGGGTGGGGGTGAGGGCACCTGCACTGCTTGCTGGGCCAAATGGACCCTCTCCTTCAAGGGACAGGCTGGAAATCATAGAATGGTTTAGGTTGGAAGGGACCTTCAAAGATGATCCATGTGCNCCTTCCAAGATGATCCAGTTCCAACTCCCCTGCCACAGCAGGGACACCTCCCACTAGAGCAGGCCACCCAGGACCTCATCCAACCTGGCCCTGAACACCTCCAGGGATGGAGCATCCACAGCCTTCCTGGGCAGCCTGTGTCAGAGTCCCATCACCCTCTGAGTAAAGAATTTCCTTCTAATTTCCAACCTAAATCTACCCTCTTCCAGTTTGAACCCATTACACCTTTTTTTTTGGTGAAAAGTCCCTTCCCAGCCTTCTTATAGCTCCTTCAGACACTGGAAGGCTGCAATAAGGTCTCCCTTGAGCCTTCTCCAGGCTGAACAACCCCAACTCTCTCAGCCTGTCTTCACAGGAGAGGTGTTCCAGCCCTCTCATCCTTGTAGCCCTCCCCTGGGCCCTCTCTAACAAATCCATGTCCCTCTTGTGCTGGGGGCTCCAGAGCTGGATGAAATACTCCAGGTGGGGTCTCACCAGAGCAGAGTAGAGGGGAAAATCACCTCTTTTGACTACTGGCCACACTTCTTCTGGTGCAGAAGAAAAATGATGCCAGTGTGGGGAGCATGGGGCTGTGACACAGAGGACTCAGCTTTGGTGGTGGTGGTGGAGAGTCGGCGAGGCCTTTCAAGACTGTTCCCAAACACCATCAAAAAGAGTCTGGAGATAAGGCTGGGGTGAGGTGCTGCAGGGAAACAGGAGCCCCAGCCAGACAGAGTAAACAGCTGCCTCCCCTGCCCAGCATCACATGAAAGCCCCAGGAGTGGAAAAGCACAAGGGCCACCCGTCCCCTCTGCTCCTGGCACTGGGCAGATAAGAGCAGGAGGCACCAGAAATGCTCCTGCCCCAGCCAGGCTCCCAGCGCTGGGAGGGGGTTTGTGTTTAGCCCCTCTCCAAGGCTGAACTGCAGCAGTTCTGTCCCAACAGACCCTGCTAAGTCGTCTGTCCCCACCTTTCTGATCCCTTGAAGGCCTGCAAGGCCCCAAGAAGGTCTCCCTGGAGCCTTCTCTTCTCCAGCTGAACAACCCCAACTCTCTCAGTCCTTCTTTTCTCCAAAAGAAGAAGGAGCAGGAGGAGCTTCATCCTCAGCAAACTTCCCCCTTCGTACTGAGCATGATGTTCATGGTTTATGGTTTATGGTCTGGGAGCTATGTGCTCCTCAGAGGGGTGGTGGAAGCTGCCTCAGAGGTGCTGTCTTCTCAGGAGGAGCTGTCTGTGCTGCTCACTGATGTCCACCAGTGCAAGAGGAACCTGGATGAACACCTCAGCAAGCTCATCAACAACAAGAGCCGCATCGCAGTGAGTGCCACGTGCCAAGGGAGCCTCTGTCCCCAAATCCTTTGTGTCCCACACAGCCCCTGGAGCCACCTCTGTGCTCCTGGTTCTCCCCAGCTCACCTCCTCTACTCCTCTCTCCATCTCTTCTGCTTTCCTTGGGGTAGCAGACAGGGTTTATCTCCCACCCTGTTCACTGAGGTTCATGTTCTCCACGACACCCAGAGGTTAAACCCAGACCCGTTTTTGGAAGGGTGAGGTGGGGCTGGCTGGTGGCACAGCCCTGTTGTCAGAGGGGGTGATGTCACCCTCACTGAGTGTCCTGGCAGGAGAGCTGGTTTGACCAAATGTCCTTGGAGGTGTGGAGATAACAGGTGGAAGGACCCTGCTCAGAGCAGCCTTCCCCAGTCAGAGCAACTCTGCTGGTTTCACACCCAGTTTGTGCCTGGTTTAGCTGCCTGAATGTCTCCAAGTGGAAGTGGAGCTGCACAATCTCCCTCGTAGTGCAGGGCACAGGTTGTTCCTGGGAGCAGAGGGATCCAAGAGCTCTTTCAAGGCTAGTTGGGACATCAGAAAATCAAAACCTAGGGGAGGAGAGGTGTAAAAGGTGGTGGAGAGCTGCTGAGGGCAGCATCAAGCCTGTCCAGATGTTCAGAGCTGCTCTGTGCGTGGAGAGCCAGTGGAGGGCAGCTTGGTGGGACATGCTGGTGTTGCTGGTGGCATCTCTGAAACCAAAAAGGTGGTGAGGGGGATGGAGCAGCCCTGCTGTCTCCCCACAGAATGAGGCAGATGTCTTCAAGTGGGTGATCAGGAAGGAGTTCCAGGAGCTGCACAGGTACATCGATGAGGAGAAGGCCACCTTCCTGGAGAGCATCGAGGGCAAGGCAGCCCAGCTCATCAGCTCCATCGAGGCCCAGGTCAAGCAGACATCAGATGCCCTGCAGAGGCTGAAGGAGATGCAGAGCTCCCTGGAGGCACTCAGCAATGAAAGCCAGCTGGATTTCATCCGGGTGAGTGCTCTCCTTGGTGACCATCAGCCAGGCTCTCCAACCCTCAGAGCCCTGGGCAGTGGGAACCCTCACCAGGCATGGTGGGGACACCGTAAGTGAGGTGTAGTTGCCCTCTGCCCAACCAGGACTTCCCTAGATGGAAGAACCCTGCCCTCCAGGAGAGGCAATGCCCAAACTCTCCCAGGAAAGGAGATCTCTGGCCTCTCCAGCCCAGGGCAGGGATGTGTGGAGCTGTGACCACACAGAGGAGCTGCTCTTCTGTCCGTCTCCCACCACTGACTCTCTCTTTCTCTTGTGTTTTCCAGAAATATGGCTCCTCCCAGATTAGGTGAGTGGTGAGACCCACCAGAAAACATCAATGGGGATGGCCAGTGCCTCCACACCAGGGCTAGAGGTCCTAGGGAGGGGACAGCCTGGCATGGACACTGCTGTTGGATGGACAGCCATGGTCAAAGCCACGTGCTCAGCCCCAGGAGAGGGGCTGGTGGACACCAGTGGCTCCATCATACCCACCAGCTGGGTGAGAAGAGGTCAAACACTGTCCCCATCCCCTATGTCCCAGCTGCACATGTCTTACCAGGTCAGAGCTCCCCAGCCTGCAGCCCGGGGATGGTGTCTTCACCCCCGTGTCCTTCAAGCCTTGTTTCCACCAGGATGACATCAAGATGACCGTGTGGAAGCGCCTGCACCGCCGTGTCCTGCCAGGTACCTCCCTGCCACCCGTGCCCTGGCTCCATGGAGCCACCAGAATGAGCAGGGGAATGGAGTATCTCTGGGATGGGAGAGTTGGGGCTGTTCAGCCTGGAGAAGAGAAGGCTCCAGGGGGACCTTATAGTGACCTGCCAGGACCCGAAGGGACTACAGGGAGGCAGGGGAAGGTCTGTTCAAAAGGGGTTCTAATGACAGGACCAAGAGTGATGGTTTTAAGCTGGGAAAGGAGGCACTTAGGCTGGATATTAGAGAAAAGATCTTTAATCTGAGGGTGATAGATCAGTGGAATGGGCTGCCCAGAGAGGGGGTGGAGGCCCCATCCCTGGAGTCCTTCAAGGTCAGGCTTGCTGGGGCTCTGAGCAGCCTGCCCTAGGTAGAGATGTCCCTGCTGGTGTAGGGAGGTTGGACCAGATGAGCTCTGGAGGTCCCTTCCAGCCTAAACCACTCTATGATTCTATGTCTCATGCTGGCAGCAGCCTGGCTCTGCTCTAACCCTCCAGTTGGGCAGTGCCTGGAGCCCACCTGCTTCTCTCCCAGCCCCAGAATCGCTGAAGCTGGACCCGGTGACAGCCCATCCCCTGCTGGAGCTCTTCAAGGGGGACACTGTGGTGCAGTGTGGGCTCTACCAGCGCAGGGACAGCAACCCCAAGCGCTTCAACTCCAGCAACTGCATCCTCACCTGCAAGGGCTTCTCCTGCGGGCAGCACTACTGGGAGGTGATCGTGGGCACCAGGAACCACTGGCGCCTGGGCATCATCAAGGGCACGGTGAGCCGCAAGGGCAAGCTCAGCAAGTCCCCCGAGCAGGGCGTGTGGCTCATCGGCCTCAAGGAAGGGAAGGTCTACGAGGCCTTCAGCAGCCCCAGGGCCACCCTGCCCCTCAGCACCCGGCCCCAGCGGGTGGGCATCTACCTGCACTACGAGAAGGGGGAGCTCACCTTCTACAACGCCGACAGCCCCGACGAGCTCAGCCCCATCTACACCTTCCAGGCTGAGTTCCAGGGCCAGCTCTACCCCATCGTGGACCTGTGCTGGCCGGAGCGAGGGCCCTACTCGCCCCCCATCATCCTGCCCACCCCTGCTGCCAGCTGGCAACCCCGGGCACTGTTGGGGGCCCCGGAGGAGCCCACCAAGCCCTGAGCATGGCTGGTGGGATGTAGCTGGTGGGATGAGGTTGGTGAGATGAGGTTGTGGCTGGTGGTCTCTCCAGCAGGCTGAGTCCCAGGGTCCCCCACCAGACTCGGGCCACGTGCAGGGTTGTCCTCACCTGGAATCTGTGGTTCTGCAGCTTCAGCAGCACTGGAAGGTCCTTCCCCTCTCTTCTAAGAGCATAGAAGATCAGCCTTGACCTCTGAATCCCCATCCCTAGCTTGGCAGGCTGGCCTCCAAAGATCTCCCCATGGAAAGGAGCATCTGGGGGCTTTGGTGGCTGAATAAATAGTTCCTGCTGAATAAATAATTCCTGCTCAATAAATGATCTCTGTGGCTCTGTGCTGGGCTCTCTCCAGCAGTTCTCGGTCCTTCTGGAGCTGAGGGGCCCAGAACCGGACACACTATTCCAGCTGTGGTCCCACTAGGGCATAGAGGAGGAGAAGAACCTCTCTGGACCTGCTGCCCACCCAGCCCAGGCTGCCACGGGCCTGCTTGGCCACCAGGGCACGTCGCTGGCTCATGGTCACCCTGGTGGCCACCGGGTCCCTTCCCCTCCGCTGCTCTCCCGGTCTCCTCACACCAGGACCGACGGAGCCCTTCCCGCCACGGCCCCTCCGCCCGCCCCCTACCGGCGGGGCGGGCACAGCGCCGGAAGTGGCGGCGGCGGCGGCGCATGTGGCCGGGAAGGGACGGGGGCCGAGAGGGGCCATGGCGCTGTACAGCGCGGCCGCCGCCGTCCTGGAGGGGCTGGAACGGGGCGATGGCGGGATCAAGAACCTGGTGTACAACAGCGGCTTCCCGGTGAGGGGAGAGCGGGGCCGGGGAGGGGAAACGGGGCGGCCAGACCCGGGGAGGGGGGTGTTTTAGGCCCGGGAGGGGGGTTAGGCCCGAGGGGAGGTTAGGCCCGAGG
>VYZX01010463.1:92604-110051 GCA_013401335.1 Brachypteracias leptosomus
GAAGGTGCGGCAGGGGGTGAGCAGGAACCAGGACCTCCTGAGCCCGGTGACCCCCGAAGGTAGAGAGGGCCTCGGGCTGGGTGCTCCCCAAGAGCTGGGGGTGGTGATGGGTGGGGTGTGACCTGACTGGTGTCCCCTCCAGCCCCCCAGGTGCCACGTTACGTCCGAGTGAACACCCTGAAGACCTGTGTGGATGATGTGGTTGAGTTCTTCAAGCGCCAGGGCTACTCCTACCTGGGCAAGGCAGCCAGGTGAGTGTTTATAGAGTCAGAGAATCGTCAGGGTTGGAAGGGACCTTCAAGATCATCCAGTTCCCACCCCCCTGCCATGGGCAGGGACACCTCCCACTAGAGCAGTTGCTCACAGCCCCAGCCAGCCTGGCCTTCAAAATGTCCAGGGATGGGGCTTCCAGCACCTCTCTGGGCAACCTGGGCCAGTGTCTCCCCACCCTCCTGGGCAAGAACTTCTTCCTAACGTCTCATCTCAATCTCCCCACCTCTAGTTTTGCTCTAGTTTCTCTCTGCCATCCCACCTCATCTGGGCTGTTGATGAGTGACAAGAGCTTGGGCTGAGGGCCCGGGGGTGAAAGGTTGTTGGTTGTGGTGCTCAAGGGTCCAGGTTGGGGTCCCTCGTGCTGAAGTGGAGAGGAGGGGTGGGCAAAGGGGGTTCTGTGCAGAGCTCTGAAGGGCTCTGGTGTGGGCAGAGTGGGGCAGGACTCATCATCCTCCTCATTCATCCTCCCTGTGCAGCTTGGACGAGCTGAAGACCCTCTCTGGGAAGAAATTCCTGTTGGATCTTCACCTCCCGGAGCTGCTGGTGTTCCCCCCACAGACAGACCTCCACGACAACCTGCTCTACACCTCAGGACACATCATTCTGCAGGATAAGGTGGGGGGAGCTGGGGAGCAGGAGGGTGCAGGGTGGGGAAAACTACTGACACAGGTGGAACCCCCCTTCCCGTGGGGCTGGGGGCTGGTGAATTGCTCTGAGCTGAGCAGGAGCTGGAGGAGCACAGAGTTGGGGGCCTGGCAGAGGGTTCCAGTGCTGCTGGTGGTGCTGGTGGGGGGGTTGTCCTGGTGTGGCTGTGGCTGCTGGGGACCCTGCAGCATCATCCACGCCTTGGGGAGGGGTGGGGGGCTTCTGTGCCCTGCCCCTGAGGTGGTGTCTCCTGCAGGCCAGTTGCCTCCCTGCCTTCCTCCTGGCCCCTGCTCCCGGCTCCCACGTCATCGACGCCTGCGCGGCCCCGGGGAACAAGACCAGTCACCTGGCTGCCCTCCTCAGGAACAAGGGGTGAGGGGCTGTGGGATGGGGGGAGCAATGGGGGGTGCAGGTGGCTCTGGTCCCCCCCAAGCCCACAGAGAACCTCCAGGGGTCATCTGGTCCACCCTCCCTACCCCAGCAGGGACATCTCGACCTAGATCAGGCTGCTCAGAGCCCCAGCAAGCCTGACCTTGAAGGACTCCAGGGATGGGGCCTCCACCCCCTCTCTGGGCAGCCCATTCCACTGATCCATCACCCTCAGATTAAAGAACTTTCCTCTAATATCCAGCCTAAATCTCTCCTTTCTGATCTCAAAACCATCACTCCTTGCCCTATTATTACAAACCCTTTTGAACAGACCCTCAAATAGAATAGAACAGATGGTTTTAGTTGGAGGAGACCTTTAGATCATCAAGCCCAACTGCCAGCTCACCACTAAGCCCCCTCTCTGCCTGGCACTGGTTTTACTGGGTTCTCCTGTGTGGGGAGAGGCACCTGTGCTGCTCCTGGGGCTGGGTGGGGGATGTTCCTGCCCTCACTTTGTGCTCCTGTGCTCTGCCTCCAGCCAGATCTTTGCCTTTGACGTGGACACCAAGCGCTTGGCCACCATGAACACGCTGCTGATGAGGGCTGGGGTCACCAGCTTCCAGCTGGCCCAGCAGGACTTCCTGACGGTGGATCCTGGAGATCCCAAGTACAGCAGAGTCACCCACATCCTCCTCGACCCCTCCTGCAGCGGTTCAGGTACTGCAAGGGCTCCACCCAGCCCCTGGGGGCTGCATCCAGCCCCTGGGAGTTCCATTGGGAGCTCCACCCAGCTCCTGGGAGCTCCACCCAGCCCCTGGGGGCTGCATTGGGAGCTCCACCCAGCCTTTGCGAGCTCCACCCAGCCCCTGGGGCCTCCACCCACCCCTCAGGAGCCGGGCGGGGGGTGTGTCCCCAGGCTGAGGGCTGCTCTTCCCCCCCCCAGGAATGCTGACCCGCCTGCTGGGGGTGGAGCCGCCCCCGGGCGCTGGGAGGCTGCAGGCTCTGGCCGCTTTCCAACGCAAGGTTCTGAGTCACGCCCTCGGCTTCCCGGCTCTTCAGCGCCTCGTCTACTCCACCTGCTCCCTGCAGCGCCAGGAGAACGAGGAGGTGGTGCAGGCTGTGCTGCAGGAGAGGGGATCCACCTTCAGGTACGAGGGGTGCAGGGAAGGGGGGATCAGGTTTGACCCTTGGCTCGTGTTGCTCCAGAATTGGAGCTCTGCAACCAGTTCTGAGCCCCCAGCACAAGAAGGGTGTGGAGATGTTGGGGTGTGTGCAGGGGAGGGCACCAGAATGATCAGGGGAATGGAGCAGCTCTGGGATGGGAGAGTTGGGGCTGCTCAGCCTGGAGAAGAGACCTTAGAGTGACCTTCCAGGACCTGAAGGGGCTACAGGGAGGCAGGGGAAGGTCTGTTCAAAAGGGTTTGTAATGACAGGACCAGGAGTGATGGTTTTAAGCTGGGAAAGGAGAGATTTAGGCTGGATATTAGAAAAAAGTTCTTTAAGGGTGATAGATGAGTGGAATGGGCTGCCCAGAGGGGGTGGAGGCCCCATCCCTGGAGTCCTTCAAGGTGAGGCTGGATGGGGCTCTGAGCAGCCTGCCCTAGGTAGAGATGTCCCTGCTGGGGTAGGGAGGTTGGCCCAGATGAGCTCTGGGAGGTTCCCTTCCAGCCTCAAACACTCTCTGACTCTCTGTCCCAGGCTGGTGGATGCCTTCCCTGCCTGGCCCTGCCGAGGAGTTGATGCCTTCCCTGGGGCCAGGAGCTGCCTCCGCGCCTGCCCCGAGGACACCCTCACCCAGGGCTTCTTCGTGGCCGTCCTGGAGCGGTGTGGGGAAGGAGATGCTGTGCCCAGGTGAGAGGAGGGGCTGGGGGATGCTCCAGGAGGGGCTGGGAAGCTCCAGGGGGATCTAGGGGGGTCCAGGACCAAGCTCAGGGCTGCTGGAGCAGAGGAAGGAGGGAAGATGGGAGGTCTGGCTGGGGCAGGAGGGTTCTGGGGTAGGAGCAGGGTCTCGGTTCGTGGCTCAGGCTGTTCCCTCTTGCCCACAGCTCCCTGCCTGTGGCAGCTGAGGAAACCCCACAACACAAGGAGGGGACAACACCAGCAGCAGCTCCCAAGAAGAGGAAGAGGAAAAAGCAGCGGGTGAAGGAGTGAAAGAACATTTTTCAGGCCTGCCCAGTGCCCTCAAACTGTTCCAGCAGCAGCCCTGGTGGAATCCTGAGCCCTGCTCCCTTGGGGGACAAGTGCCAGCCCCTGGGGCCACCTCCCATCCAGCCCCCAGACCCAGGGCAGCCTTGGGAGCTCTGCAGGGCTGGAGTTGCTCCCACTGGGTTAGGGGCATTATTTTATTTTATTTGACCCCAAATCCTTACCCAGCCTGATGCTATTTCAGAGAACTTTTTCCCTGTAGGGATGAAATATTAAAAGTTTCTCTCTCTTCACTGTCTTTCCCAGTGTGTTTGTGCAGCCTGGCCTTGAAGGTGCCACCTCCTTGTAGCAGAGGCAAAGGGGGTGGGTGGGGGAGTGAAATAATAATAAAAATAATAATACTAATCTGCCTTTGAGCAGTGGGAGCAAACCCAGGAGCTGGAGGAGCACCCCCTGGCCCAGCAATCAACCAAGGCCAAGGCTGATGTGAGCACAAGTCTTTTTATTTTTAAACCAGGAACATAGAAAGCAAGGAGGGGGGGGAATAAAAATTGCACATTCACACTAAAATGCTCATCAGCCACACCAGGAATGATCCAAGTCTTGAGTTAAAACCCAGCCTGCCCCTGGCAGCCCAGGCACGAGGGGCTCCCCAGCAGGGGCTGGGTGGTGGGGAAGGGACGTGGCTGCAGCTACCGGGGGTGCCAGAGCCCCCAAGTGCCCTCCCCTTGTCCCCATCTCCCTCTGCCACAGCCGTGCAGGAGTTGATCTGGCCAAACCCCACCTCTGGAACCACCCATGAGGGCTGGGGGGCAGTGGGTGCTCCCCAGGAAGGGAGGGAGGGACCACCAGGGGCAGCCCCTGGGCACCAACCCCTCTTCAGCCACCTCAAATCCCAAGGAGATGTTCTCCCCCTGGGCTGGGGAAGGCTGGAAACCCCCCCTGGCATCATCAGCAGCATGTCTCCTGCCACCACAACCCCTGTCCCCCCCTCCCTGAGGGGCCATGTCCCCTCTGCCTCCCCCAGATCCCAGTGGGAGAGACACCCCGTTCCTGGCGGGCACGACCCCATAACGCTCCCGCTCCTCACCCTCAGAGAAAGGATTAAAACAACAGAAAAGGTTGAGTCACATCCACATAAATCACATTTTTAAAATGAAGGTGATGTCGTGGCAGGCTGGGAAGGGGGGGCTGGGTGGCCCTGGCACAACTGGTGCCCACGGGCACTGCCACCTCCTCCCAGCACAGCCCAACACCGGCAGCACTGCGAGCTCGGGGTGGGGTGGGGAGGGGGGGAAACCTCACTGAACCAAGCTTGAAGGAATTCAAAGGCAATTTTAGCTTAAATATAAAAATAAATTTCTTTTTCTTTTTTTTTTTTTTTTTTTAAAAAAAGTTTAAATATGTTTGTGAAATTTTTTTTTTTTTTTTTTTTTTTTTTTTTTTTTTTTAAATTGAATTTTAGACACACACACTCACACGGCTCGGAGAGTTTAAAAATAACCTGGCAGCAAAAAAACACCCCTGGGAAGGTGGTGGGGAAGCCTGTGGGGCAGGGGTGCCCACCCTTGGGTGACCCCAAACTCCACCAGTCTCTTCCCATAGGAACCCCCAGGCAGGGGAAGGGCCTCGCTCCTGGCAGGATGGGAAGAGGGGAGGCAGCACCGTAGCTCCTAGGAGCTGGTAAAACCCAAAAGGGATGGGGCTGAGCTAAAAAAAAAAAAGATAAACAATTTAGATTTGGGGATGGGGAATTTCTCTGGACTCCTGAGTGGCTCCAGAGCACCCTGAGGAGGGGAAGGGGCTCCAGGAGAGAGGGGAAAGGAGGGGAGAGCCTGCCAGGGCTGGAGCTGCCCTGCTTGGGGGTCCCCCCACCCCGGCTGCCGGCATTTTGGGTCACAAGGACCATGAAGGGACAACTCCCCCAAGCACGAGTAGCCACGTAGTGATGCTACTGTCAACACCCAATTATCTGGGGGGCCAAGGGACCAACGACCCCCCCCTCAAGAGAAAAGAAAACCCCAAACAGCAAATCCGGCATAACCAACATGCCGCCACGCACACGGGTCAGAGCTTCCTCCAAACTCGATTCAATGGGCACGAGGGAAGCAGAAAGGGAGGGGAGAGCTCAACACGAGCAGGGCAGGGGGAGCCCCCCAGCCTGGCGGGGAGCAGCGAGGGCAGGGGAACCCCCCCAGGCTGGCTGGGTGGCTGGAAGAGGGGTGGAGAGACCCCCCGTCCCCACCGTGAGGTCTCAGCCTATGCGGATGGGGGATGAAGTCACAGTAAGGGGGGTCCTCACCCAGCTGAGCCCCCCCGGGATGCCCACGCCAGGCTGGCACCAGCCTCAGCTCGTGGTTGGCAGGGGCAGCAGCCAAGCAGAGCCCTCCGGAGGGAGCGTGTTCACCAGGCCATGGGGTGGGGGGAGAGATTCTGGGACCTGGTGAAGGCGACATCCCTCAGCAGCCTGGACCCGTGGCCGTGGGGGCTCTGCCGTGCCACGGGGCAGGGGCTGGCACGGAGGAGGGCAGAGGAGCAGCTAGAAGAAGCAGATGAGGGGAAGATTTACACGTTATGAAACATGGCAAAAAGAAAAGTGAGGGAGGAAACGCTGCAGATATGTACAGAGGTTCATCCAGCCTGGGCCGGGGAACCGTTCAAGTAAAGAAGAGTTTGGTTTATCCCATCCCACCCCAGCACGGTCTCTGGTTGGCATCAAGAGACAAGGCTCTGGCCCCATCACCACTGGTCCCACCACGGGGACTGCTCCAGCCCCCCCAGATGTGCAGGGGGTGGGGGCCCAGTGGCACCAGAGGTCACTTTTTACGGGTGTGTTGTCTCCGTGCCTGCAGCCGCTGGCGAGCGCCCGTCTTGGATCCGGCCCCGATGGAGAAGGTGGGAGTGGATGAAGCTGGAAGCAAAAAGGTTCCTCAGGGTCTCTGCAGCTTTTGCTCAGAGCTGGCACTAAGTGTAACCCCAGTCCCCAGGGGAAGGGAAGGTTTGGCACCTCCCAAGCCCCTCCCAGACCTTCTGCCACCCCCAGTCAGGGGGCACAAGAGACCCACCACCTCCCCAGGTCCCTCCTTACCGAAGGAAGAGACTCCTCCCCCGAAGCCCGAGGCAGGGGTGCTGGGTGTCCCAAAGGAGAGGCTGCTGCTCCCACTCCCTGCTGCTCCCGGGGTGCTCTGCCCGAAGGCGGGTGCAGGAGTTGCTGGAAAACAACAGAACACTCTGAGCTGGGGCTGGAAAAGGAGGAGGAGCCCGGCCCTGGCCTTCAGGAGACAGAGGAACCCACGCTAGGCACAGATCTCTGTCTGAGGGGCAAAGCAGGATCGCCCCAGGAGCAGCTTCTTCACCCAAGCAGCCCTTTTAAAGGAAGAAGTTGTGCTCTTGTAATCCCTGGGCTCTCCTGCCAGCAGGGCAGCACGGGAGGGTTTGTAGGCCAGGGAGAAACAAAAACTCCTGTCCTTCTAGATCAAAGAGTTGCTCAGTGTGTGGGTTTCAGCCCTGTGGGAGGTGAGATGGCCCAGAGAGGATGAAAAGTGGGAGGGAAAACCTCAGAGAAGGGCAAGAAGCAATTGCAAGTGCTGGCTGGCAGTGCTTCCACTTGCCAAGAGGCTCCAGAAGCACCAGCAAGACCTTGGCTTCTGCAGGACACCCGCCTGGGGCTGCAGCTTCCAGAGGGACAAGGGGCAGAGCTGAAGGATTCCCCTCTACCACCAAGGGCCACCTGGACAGGGAGTGATGGAAGCATTTTCCTTTTGCACAGCAGGACTAGCACCAGCCCCTCTAGAGTTGCTGAGCCCGGGGAGCTCAGCAAGGATCTGGAGATTCCAAACCTGCCTGGACATGATCCTGGGCATAGAATCATAGAATCGTCAGGGTTGGAAGGGACCTTCAAGATCATCCAGTTCCAACCCCCCTGCCATGGGCAGGGACACCTCCCACTACAGCAGCTGCTCAAGGCTCCATCCAACGTGGTCTTGAGCACCTCCAGGGATGGGGCTTCTCTGGGCAACCTGGGCCAGTGTCTCCCCACCCTCCTGGGCAAGAACTTCTTCCTAACATCTCCTCTCAATCTCCCCACCTCGAGTTTAGAGCCATCTGGAGATGGATCTGGAGATCCAGATGATCTCCAGAGGTGCCTTCCAACCCCATGCTGAGATTCTGCCTGCCAGGAAAGCTTCTGCCCAACCCTATCCCTGCCCTCCACCCCCCAGGAACACCCACCCCGACTCACCTCCGAAGGCTGGCTTGTTGTTGGGCGTGCTGGGCACGGTGAAGGCGAAGGGCGCGCTCTGGTTCTGCCCACCCAGCGACCCCTGTGCCAGGGCTGAGCCAAAGCCTGTGCCCGCCGGGCTCGCCCCGCTCTGCCCGGCCCCAAAGCTGAACCCCACAGCAGGGGAGGCAGTGCCAGGGGCAGCGCCGCCCATCCCGAAGGCGCCGCCCGAGGGGCCTGGCTGCGGGGTGCCCCCGAAGGGGAAGGGAGAAGGGGTGGTGCCGAAGACAGTGGTGGTGCTGCTCGTGGTCTGGGTGGTGGCACCGAAGCTGGAGGTGGTGGAGGTGGCCGTCCCGAAGGAGAAGACCGAGGTGGTGGTTCCAAAGGCTGCCTGGGTGCTGCTGGTACCGAAGGAGCCCTGAGCACTGGTGGTGCCAAAGGCTGGCGGGGCACCGCTGCCAAAGGCCGGCTGGGCAGCAGACTGGGCTGGGGGAGCCCCGAAGCTGAAGGGGGGGCCGAAGGTGACGGGGCCAGCTGGGGGTTTGCTGGTGGGGGGGTGGCTCTCAGCAGCACCGGGGTGGAAGGCCGGCTGGGGGGCTGCGCCGGGATATGGTGGTGGAGGCTTCGAGCTGGTGCCAAAGGAGCTGCCAAAGGCTGAAGAGGAGGAGCCGAACGTCAGCGTCGCCTGACCCGTGGTGGCCGGGGTAGAAGTTGTCAGCGTGGTGGCCCCAAATATGCTGAAGCCCACAGTGGTGGTGGGAGCTGTGGAGTTGGAAGGTGCTTGGCCAAAAGCAGGGCCTCCCGGGACACTGGTGGTGGCAGTGGCGGTGGCTGGAGGTGGCTTTCCAAACTGGAACACGGGCCCCGGGGTGGCAAAGCTGGTTTCTGTGGTGGTGGTTGGGCCTCCAAAGAGGAAGGGCTGCGAGGCGCTGGTGGACGTGGCAGCGGTGACGGCCAGGCTGGTGGTGGGGCCAGTGGAGGCAGGGGGGTTGAGCCCGAAGCTGAAGACTGGTTTGATGGTGGCATCCGTGGAGGAGCTCTGGGTGGCAGCAGTGGTGGCTGCCGTGGTGAAGATGACGTTGGGAAGCCCCGTGAAGCCTGCCAGGGTTGTGGTGGAAGCTGCCGGCACATCTGCGGCCGAGCTTGGCTGGGGTGTTGGTTTGAAGGCAAAAGGAGAGACCTTTGCTGGAGATGAAGCTGTGGTGACACTGCCAAAGATGGGCTTGAACATGGTGGTGCTGGAGGAGGTCGAGGAAGGGCCTGAGCTCGTAGACACAGTGACTGTGGCAGGGACAGCAGCTGGGCAGGGGGCTGTGCTCTCGCTCTTGGGCAGAGCTCCAAAGATGGGTTTGAAGACAGGAGCTGTGGTGGGCACAGCAGTGGTGGTGGTGGTGGGGGCAGCAGTGGCCGCAGTCGTGGCTGGCTGGCTGGCAGGAGGGGTGCTGGGGGTCCCAAAAAGGATGCTTGGCTTCGGGAAGGAGGGAGGTTTGCTGGGGGTGGGGCCCAGCTCTGTGAAGGCAGCAGGAGCCAGGCTGCTGGGGGCTGGCACCCCCAAGGGCTGGGGGGCAGCAGGGGCAGGGGTGCTCAGCACGGGCTTGGTGTCAGCAGAGGTGGCAGGCAGAGAACTCGGCTCCAGCGACACAGGAGCAGGTGGCTGGGATGTTCCTGCAGCTCCAGTGGAGTCTGGAAAGAGGGAGAGAGCTTCTTGAGGGACAGGGGGTCACCTACAGTCAGGCAGCCCCTTCTGCCAGCGCCCATCCGAGTCTCCCAGAGCTGCACACACCCACCTGTACAGACAGACCCAGCCCTCCACTGCAGCTCCCAACAGGGCCAGTGTCCCCAGACCTACTCCCCCAAGACCCACCTGCCAGCAGAGCCTTTGAATGGGGAGTTTTCCCAACACCTTGCTCTGCCAAAGCCCTGCTCTGCTGACCCTCCTCCTCCTTCCTCTTCCTCACCTGCTGTCGTGGGCACAGCCTGGCTGCTCTGCACCTTCTTCAGGCTCTCCAGGAAGGAGCTGGTGCTGGCCAGGGCAGGAGCTGTGGAGGCAGGTGCAGACCCTGGGGAGGTCACGGCGAACGCCAGCGGCCTGGACACGGGCGTGGTGTCTGCAGTGGTGCTGGGGATCACATCTACTGGGGAGGAGCAAGAAATCAGGACCTGGAACTTGCTGCAGGGGATGAGCCTTTAGCAGGGCTTCCTCAGCAGGCAGGGAAACTGAACATCCTGAGCTCCAGCCTTGGGGTAGCTCAGTCATTCCCCTGGGGAAGCTCAACCATCGCCCCGGGGAAGCTCAACCATCACCCTGGGGAAGCTCAACCATCACCCTGGGGAAGCTCAACCATCGCCCCGGGGAAGCTCAACCATCACCCTGGGGAAGCTCAACCATCACCCTGGGGAAGCTCAACCATCACCCAGGAAAGCTCAACCACCACCCCAAGGACTCTCCTAAGCCTGAAGGCACCAAGAGCATCCCCAGAACCAGGCAGGACTGGCCCAGGAGCTTCCCCATCCAGCGCCACACAGACACCCCACTGCCCAACCACCCCCTGGGGTTGTGCCACCCCCTCCACACTCCCAACCAGCCCTTACCAGCCTTATCCTCCAAGACTTTGTTGAACCACTGAAACGCTGCCTTCTTCTCCGCGTCCAGGTCCTCCGAGGTGATGGAGTAGCCCAGCTGAGGCGGCGGGGGCTGCCAAGAGAGAGCAGCAGCTTAGCTCCTTCTCAGGGAAGCCGGCAGAGCCTCTCTGAAGGTGTTGGTGAAGGCGTCGACCCCGTGGAAGCAGGTGGAGCTCCGATCCCCGCTGGTCCTGGCCCCCGGCTTGGCGCTGAGGGCAGGGCAGGCCCCCCCCAGGCCATTACCTGGTCCGGCAGCAGTGCAGCACAATCACGCACAGCCCACCAGACACTGGGGCTGGGGATAGCGTCACTTCCCACTCGGCCAAGGACGGGGCCTCCTTCCTGAGGGCAGGCAGGTCAGTCTCCCCCCAGCCCTGCAGAAATTGCAGTGAGCACATTCTATCGCCAGAGGAGGGCAGAAGGGGCCGCGAGACAGCGACGTACCAGGGCCAGCTGGTCCCCGCGGCGAGAGGACAGCAACTGGATCTTCCTCTTGCGCTTCCCGCTGCTCCCCGAGGTGGACAGAGGGCTCTGGGAACTCTTCTTCTTCCTCACCGGGGTCTCCACTGCTGAGGAGGAGGCAAGTCAGGGATAGCTCCAGGTAGAGGAGGCTTGTAGCAAAGGGGTTGTCCCTTCCGACTCCTCTGCAGGTGACCCGTCTCAGAGGGCAGAGCTTTAAGCCCAGGACAAGGTTGGGATGTCCTGGACCACGAGACATCCCAGAAGGGCCCCTTCCCACCTCTAAGGATGGTCCTCTCTACCCAAACCACACACCACACAAATGGTGTGAGCCATATCTGGCACTGGGATCCTCTCCGCACAAGGATTTTCTCCCCATTTTAGCTGAGGAAGTGTTGGAATAAGCTCAGCCTGGATTTGATCAGGGTGTTCCTTGTATCACAGGAGATCTTGCCCCCGACACTGACACCTGGGCCTGTGGTGGCTTAGGGGCTGGTGTTGCCCCTTGCAAGCTGGCTCCCAGGCATCCACCAGCACCCTTATCAGCACCCCTTGCTTATCACTTGGAAATCCCTTTAGGACACTCACAAAGGCCACCAGAAATGCCTTGGGACCAGACATTCCTAGTTTCCAGGTGACATCTCAAGCCAACCCCACCACACAGAGCTGGGCACCCCCTACACTCACCTTTCTCTGTCTGCAGCTCCTTGTCTGACTTGACTGGCGTGGAAGCGTTGGAGCGATGCTGCTCCTCTTCCCTGTGCAGGTGGGAGAGACACTTAGGGTCAAGCCCAGGCTTGGCCCCGTCCCCAGGGAGCAGGACATGGTCAGAACTCCCACCAGCATCCCTGGTGTGTTTCTTTGCCTCTGCCATACAGTAGACCTCAGGATAACAGCCTTGTCCTCACTGCACCAGCCTGAAAGCAGCTCCAGGCACAGGAGGTGCTCCCCACCACACAACAATGCCCCTCAAAGGTCCCTGATTTGGACCCAGCCTGTTGGTTGTGTCAGTTTTAGCTCTGATATAAGCTCAGCTCCTTCTCTGAGCCAGGAGAGAGGGGAAAAAGGGCCTGTATTAAAGCCAGGTGCTATAAAACAACCCTGCTGTAGCTCCCGTGAATTGATTTTGAGGAGGTAACAAAAATCAAGGCCTTTCTCTTCCCAACATTTTGGCAACCAGTGACCCCAGGCCACACCAACACCACAAGAAAATATTTTCTCTGCAGCAATCCCAATCTCTAGCCCAGCCCAGGAGCAGGGCAGGGATGGTGCAGCTCAGCATAACAAGGTGGTGGGGACACCAGTCAACACAACAAAGGGGTTTCCACACCAATGGATGATCCAACAATCATGCCTGAGAAGAAAGGGGTCTGGTGGAGAGCCAGACTCAGGCACTGGGATGGCTGGGAGGTGACTGCTCTCCTCCTGGCTGGCACTGATGAGCAGGAACTCCCCGGGTGAGGCAACAGTTACCTGGGTTTCTTGAGAGGCCACTCAGGTGTCTGGGAGCGGGAGGACGCTGGGCTGGACAGTGGGGACACGCTCACACCACTTCTTTTCCACAGCTGGAATGCAGAGGGAGACCAGCAGTAACTCAGTGTGGGAGCTGGCAGGGAGCAGAGCCTCCCACCCATTAAACCCCATCTCCCAGGGCTGTGGTTAATGAGCACAGAGCCTCTCTTGCTTCAGCAGCACTTAACTTCATCAAATCATAACATTCTAGAATAGGTTGGGCTGGAAGGGACCTTAAAGGTCATCTAGTTCACCCCCCTGCACTGAGCAGGGACATCTGCAGCTAGAGCAGGTTGCTCAGAGCCTCCTCCAACCTCACCTGGGATGGTTCCAGGGATGGGGCAGCCACCACCTCTCTGGGACACCTGGGACAGACTCTCACCACCCTCAGGGGCAAAAATCTCTTCCTTCTCTCTAGTCTAAAACTCCTTCTTCTATTTAAAACCATCCCCCCATGTCCTGTCACAACAGGCCCTGCTGAAAAGATTGTCCCCACCAATGTCCATGGAGCACAAAGTCTGGCTCTGGGAACAAGCAGCCCCCAGGCTCGTTACAGCCTGGCTGGAAGGATGGACAGGGAGGATGCTGCTGGTTGGGTGACACAGGCAGAGGCTGCCCAGCTCCCTCAACACCCTGCTCTGGTAGGATCAGGCCATCTCCTCACCAGGATCCCACCTCGAGGGTTTTAGACTTGTCCCAGAGGGCAAGCAGTGTTTGATTATAGCTCAGCAGCTGCTGAGGGGACCTGGGTCAAAGCAGGAGTGCACAGCTCCAATACTTACTGACTCCAGCTGTGGAGCAATGCAGCAAAGTGATTTTTTTTAATTTCCTTTCACCTGGATCTATCAACCTTTTAGGAGGCTGTGGTGAGGCTGGGGTTGGGCTCTTCTAACAAGTAACTAATGACAAGCCAAGAGATGATGGCCTCAAGTTGCACCAGGGAAGGTTTAGATTGAATATTAGGAAGAAGTTCTTTACTGCAAGAGTGGTCAGGGACTGGACCAGGCTGCCCAAGGAGGTGGTGGAGTTTAAAAGGGTTTAAAAACTGAGTAGATGTGGGGCTTTGGGACATGGTCTGGGGGGTCAGGGAGATGCTGGACCAAGGTTGGACTTGATGATCCTGGAGGTCTTTTCCAACCTAAATGATTCTATGATTCCATCCACCTAAGCAGGCTGATAAATTTACAACCACAGCAGGACAGCTGAGCCTGAGGACTCCCTTGGCAGCGAGCACCAAAGGACAAGCAACATCCCTGCCTGCCCAGCAGCCTGGAGGTGATGAACCCACCCGGCTGAGCTTTGCTGGAGCCTCCGGGCAGCTCTCACTGCCTGGCACCCAACACCACCACTCTCCTCTTCTGTCTGAGCTACACGGGGTGATGCCAGAGGGGTGCTGAGCCCTGTGAGGTGGGCACTGGGTGTTTCCTACCTGAGGCAGGCCCTGGCTGGAGCTGTAGGAGCTGGCGATGGCGTTGCGGATGGAGCTGGGGATCCCGCTGGTGTACGTACTGTTGAGGGAGCTGCTGGAAGAGGTGCACGACCTCTTGTTGGAACAGTCATCAGGGTAATGGGAGACAAGGCTCCTCTTCAGAGAGCCAGGCCTGGAGCAGGTTAAAGAAGATTTTAGGAGCTCCCCACCACTCTGCACACTGGCCCTTTAAATGCAGTGTGGGGGGAAGAAAACAACCCCACTCCTGCTTAGAAACAAGTCTCAGCAGCAGCACAGTGACAGCTCAGAGGCACAGCCACAGCCTCTCCTGCTCTCCCCCAAAGCTGGGCTCTGCTTCCAAGCACCTTTCCCAGAGCCCACAAGATTCTGGACCCCCATCCCAGCAGCCATGGGCACTTACTTGGGTATGAGAGAGGTGGGGGCACCGTTTGCTACCAGTGGCTCAAACGCTGACTGCCCGCTCCCACTGCTGTCGTGACGCCTGGGGGGGAGAGGGCAGAAGCCTGGGTGAGTGTGGAGGCTCCACAGACAGGGGCAGAAGAAGAGAACCTCCCCTTCCTGGAGGGCTCGGCACCAGGAAAACACAAATCTTGCTTTTTTCCTGCCATCCAACACCCTGGACAGAGTTTTTCCCCATCCACATCCTGCTGATTTCCTCTCCGCCTGGTCCTGCCCTCACCCCAAGCTGCCTCCTCCCAGCTCCACCAGCTGCTTGCTGGGCAGGGGAGTTTGGATGTCACAAAAATCTTTGCTCAGATCCATCATTCTAAGCCAAAACTTTGCAGAGATGCTCAGCAGCTCATTTCCAGAGCAGACCTGAGCTGTGAAACTCATATCTCCAACCTCTTCCTAACCAGCGCCCTGGAATCAGCAGCTGAATCCCCTTCCCATAACAATTCAAGTGAAGATACAAAGTCTGAAAGCCTTAAAAACAGCCCTGCTGAGGAGCAGCTCTGCCACTTAGACCAAGAGCACCCCTTCAGCACACTGACCCCACCACAGGCTCCTTTCTGCCCTCAAAGGTGGTGGAACTTTCTGCCTACAAGCATTTTTCCCGCTTGCCAGACACTAACACCTTCAAAATCACCCTTCATGGCAGAGCTGTGTAGTGGCATGTTAAAAAAACATAAAATAGGGAAAAAATCCAAGGCAATCCCTTCTGGGCACCCATCCTGTTGTCCTGCTTGGCTCAGATCCACCCATGTTAAGGGTTCAAGTGGCACATAAGGGGCAGGAGGTGCCCAAACTCTACATACACAAGTGGAAGGGTGGAAAAAAGGAGGAGAGAGAAGAGCAGCACTATGCCTGGGCAGTTAGAAAGACTTCAGCAGACCTTAACATGCAGGATTTAAGCCCTGTCCTTCCCAGAGTGCTGGCAAAGACACTGCACCCTCATTTCTTGGAGTGGGAGATGGCTGACCTTGGCTAACAAAAGCAGAAGATAGTCCCTCTTGCTTATCCTCATGTTTTTATCTCTTTTTGTTAGCTACAGCACACAAAGGGAGCACAAACATCTTTTAAAGCACGATGCTTCCACCTGGGGCTGTAATTCCTGAGGATCCCACCTCTCCTGGAGGCTGAAGGACAGAGGTGATAAACCTACAGCAGATACCAGCATTTCACACCAAGTCTCCCCAGTCTGTGATGACAGAGGCTGCTGCCCCAGTCCACATCCCAGCCTCTCCCAATCCCAGCTTGACCCACGAGCTTGCCCAGACAAAACCCCAAAGCACATGCCTTTGATCTGAAGGACAAAAAGAACTCTTGGAGGCCTTTCCAACGCGGCCCAGAGGGCTGGCTGATGGAGCGTGCTTCCTCTCTGGGCTTCAATCTCCATAACGCTTTCCCAACCCAGCCTCCTGGTCACACCAGGCCTGGCACACATCCCATTTATCACCAGCCACATTTACAACCTTCCCAACGCATGGGCAGCGACCTGCACTGCTGCCTTATTACCTTCTCTTGCTCTCCTGGTTGTTCCCAAACGCCTGGTCCTCCTCCTCCTCCTCCCTCTCCACCGCCCTCTTCCTGCTCTCCTTTATGGCATTCAGCACAGTCTCTTTTGCACATGGGTCCAGGCTGCTGCTGGCCGGGAAGGCAACGGGTGAAATCAGCTGCTCCAGGCTGCAGGGCAAAGCAAGGGAGGCGTGAGGCAAGTCGGGACCCTCGGTAAGAGATCCCCCCACCCGGTACCCCGGCTGCTCTCCCGTGGGATCACCACACAGCCACCGGGACGGCCACAGGAGCCAGGTCCCCGATTTTCCCCAGCTCATCCCGGTCAATATGAGGTTCCTCCGGCGCTGCCCACACGTGTGAGGCGCGGCCGAAGCGGGTCCCGGTGCGCACCCCCGGTACTCACGCTGGGGAGCGGGTCAGGCTGGCGGCCGGGCGGGCGATCCTGACGGTGACGGGGCTGCGGAGGGGGCCGGTCCTGCGAGCCCAAGGGGCGCTCCTGGGCGAGCTGCTCTCCCAGCGTGCNAGCCGAGGCCGAGCCGCCCGCCAGCCGCGGTCTCCCGGCATGCACTGCGCGGGGAGGGGCGGGGCCCGCCCCGGGGGCCTCCGGTGTCCGTGTGTGCCCCAAGCCCGACCCCGTGTCCTCTTTTCTCCGCCCTTCTCCCGACCGCTGTCCCCCCCCCCCCTCCNGTCCACATCCCAGCCTCTCCCAATCCCAGCTTGACCCACGAGCTTGCCCAGACAAAACCCCAAAGCACATGCCTTTGATCTGAAGGACAAAAAGAACTCTTGGAGGCCTTTCCAACGCGGCCCAGAGGGCTGGCTGATGGAGCGTGCTTCCTCTCTGGGCTTCAATCTCCATAACGCTTTCCCAACCCAGCCTCCTGGTCACACCAGGCCTGGCACACATCCCATTTATCACCAGCCACATTTACAACCTTCCCAACGCATGGGCAGCGACCTGCACTGCTGCCTTATTACCTTCTCTTGCTCTCCTGGTTGTTCCCAAACGCCTGGTCCTCCTCCTCCTCCTCCCTCTCCACCGCCCTCTTCCTGCTCTCCTTTATGGCATTCAGCACAGTCTCTTTTGCACATGGGTCCAGGCTGCTGCTGGCCGGGAAGGCAACGGGTGAAATCAGCTGCTCCAGGCTGCAGGGCAAAGCAAGGGAGGCGTGAGGCAAGTCGGGACCCTCGGTAAGAGATCCCCCCACCCGGTACCCCGGCTGCTCTCCCGTGGGATCACCACACAGCCACCGGGACGGCCACAGGAGCCAGGTCCCCGATTTTCCCCAGCTCATCCCGGTCAATATGAGGTTCCTCCGGCGCTGCCCACACGTGTGAGGCGCGGCCGAAGCGGGTCCCGGTGCGCACCCCCGGTACTCACGCTGGGGAGCGGGTCAGGCTGGCGGCCGGGCGGGCGATCCTGACGGTGACGGGGCTGCGGAGGGGGCCGGTCCTGCGAGCCCAAGGGGCGCTCCTGGGCGAGCTGCTCTCCCAGCGTGCGGCGGGCAGGAGGACGGGGAGAGCGCTCCGGGCCTGCGGCAGCGGGTAACGGCGGCGCGGGGCCTGCGGCGGGCAACGCGGGGAGGCCGGCGGGGCCCTGGCGGGGACAGAGGGGTCAGCGCGGCCCGGGCGCGGAGCTCCCCGCACCCTTCCTCCCTTTCCCCCTTCTCCTCCACACTCACCCGAGGCGCCGCGGCGGGGCCCTGAGGGGCCGTCCGGAGGCGGCTGCCGGGCTCCCGTTAGCGGCGGGTTTCCCCGGTGGGCGCGGTACGAGCGGGCCGGGCCGCATCGCGCACC
>VYZX01010463.1:113024-129892 GCA_013401335.1 Brachypteracias leptosomus
CCGAAGGCACTCGGAGCTCCCGCTGTAGTGGGGAGCACACCTAGCACCAAGCCCAGCAGCACCCAAAAAGCTGGCTCCTGACCCGGCAGCACCCCCGGGGGCCCTGGGCACCACGGTGGGTTCCTTTGCAGGGGGTGGGGGGTGCTTGCACCGAGCCAGGGGCCGGGTTAAGGCTGGAGAAGCAGCGAGAGGCCAAAGAAACCCGAGAGCCCTCGCTCAGCCAGAGCCGGCTTAGAGAGTTCTGAAAAGTCTGTGCAAAAACAAAACTAAAGGGTTAAAGACNTGCAGGTCCCCACGGGCTCTTCCACAAGTCAGGGCTTTGCCAACATTCCTGTCAGAGTGACACCCATGCCCGCTCGCTGGGTTGCCCCATCCTACCCCACCCCTTCCCAGCTGGAGCAGGACTGGGACCCCCACTCACCATCCTCCTCCCAGCCCTCGGCCACTCCTGCCAGCTCGTAGTGCTTCTTGCGCAGCTCCCCCAGCTTCTGACGCTCCTTCTGCAGCTGGTTCTCCAGCTCCAGCACCCGCACCTGCAGGACATGGTGCAGGTCACGGCCACCCTGCACCCTTCACACCACCCAGGTGGCACGAAACCGGGCTGGGTACCCCCCTTTCATGCTCATTATCTCCCCAATACTGAGCCCAAAGACCACTGAGGAACATCACGCAAGTGCTGCAATGATAAGTGGTCCTGGGGAGGGGATCCCCCCCCAGCCCAGGCAGCCTCTCACTAGCCCCCGTTTCCAAAACCACAGAGGAATGTCCTACCTGGGAGTCCATCTCCTGACGCTTGATCTGGGTGAGCGTCATGCTGGAGAAGTCCATGCTGTCTGTGGAGACACCACCAGACCCCCCCTCAAGCTCTGCTTGCTAGTTTGGACCCCCCCAGCAGACCCCACTGGCAGTGAGTAAGGGGCATCTGCAGGCACAGACCACTGGGGCACAGCCAAGCAGAGATGGTGGATGCCAAGAGCAGAGGTTTTAGGGCAGGTCCACGCTCCGGCAGCCCCACACTTACCTTTCTCCTCCACCTGAGACTTCCCTGCCTTGGTGGAGGCCACCACACCAGCCGTGGCCTGGTTGACAGCCCGGGAGGCTTGTTGGAGCTTGCAAAGGTTGGCGCTGTCTTTGTCTGCCTTCACCTGCCGGGGCAGCGAGGAGGGGGGTGCTTACACCCCAAGCCCACCCCCATGGTTTGGGGTGACCACACAGTGCCCCAAGGTCACCACAAACCAAGGCCAAGGGAGCAGCTTTGGGATGGAGCATCTCCAAGAACCAAGTGGAGGAACCTCCTGAGATATTGGGCTCCTACCTTGGAGGCTGCCACGAGCTGGGCGGTGCTGGCCGCGATCTCCCGGGAACAAACCATCAGCTCCTCGAACGTCCCCTTGCCCTGCACCACCAGGTCGGCAGCATCACTGTGGGAGGGCAGAGAGAGGGGCTGGAGCATCCTCCTGCCACCTCCCTGTGGGGACAGCAGGACCCTGCCATCCTTCCCCCTCCCCTGGTGGTGGTGGTGGCACTTACACCATGACGGTGGCGCCCCAGCCCACGGCCTTGGAGGCTGAGATGAGACCCTCGGTCCAGCGGGAGTTCTTGGCATAAAACTCCTTGGGGGATGCTGCACCCTGATGGGAAAGGGAGGATCACACCTTGGGGACAGGGCCTGGGACACACAAACCCATGTTCTTGAGGGATAGGAGTAAGCCAGGGGTTCATTTAGGATGTGTGTGGGAGCTGGGGAGACACCAAACCTGGGGGGTCATGGGGAACCCTGTGTGGAAAAGGAGATCAGGGACCTCCACGACACTCTGGGGACCTCAGGAGGTCCTGGCAGGTGTTGACGCCCCAACAGGCCAAGGGTCAGAGCAACACATCCCCAGTAGGTGTGTGGTGACCCTTGTCTGGCCAAGCCCTCTCCCCTGGCTCACCCGTCCGCTCTCCACGATCTCTCTCTGGAGGTCCTTGGAGGCCAGGACCAGGATGCGGATGGCCTGCATGAGACCCGTGCAGGAGCCCAGGATCCTGCAAGACAAACCCCACTTGTAGGGCAGGGAGACCCCAGAGCTATGGGGCTCTGCCCGTGGGCACTGGGCACCATCCTTCTCTCCAGCACCCCGGTCACCACTCACCTCTCATTCACTTCCAGGTTGACCCCGGTGTCACCAGCCCGTGCCTTGCTCAGCATCTCCTGGTAAGAGGGAGGAGAGGCTGTGTTGAGCCCCACGTGCCATCCCAGCCTCATGCCAGGGGTCCCAGCAAGCTTGGCACCCATGGGTGGCATGTGCAGACCCTCACCTCGATGCGGGCAGCCGCTGTTTCAATGGCTGCTGCTGTCGCTGCCATCTCCTTGTCCACCAGGTCACCCAGCTCCTCCTGCTTGACGTCCAGCCCTCTGGGTCGCAGCTCCTGGGGATGGGACAGGATGAAAGGGACCATCCCAGAGTGGCACAGCCCCGCTGGTGGTGCCCACCAGGACCTGACCCCATCCTTGGGGCACCCACCTCCCCGATGGCGCTGATCCGGCCCAGGTAGGTCATCACTGAGCTGCAATCTGCACCTTTCACCGTGCTGGGGTCCTGCAGGGCACTGAGGTAGCTCACGGCCTCGCTGCCACACTGCTTGCACATCTCCAGCAGACCTGTGTGGGCAGCACGAGAGGTTGGGGGTGCCACACATGGGGACAGGGACACCCTGACCCTGCCACCCCAGAATCCTGCCCACCTTGGCCCCTGGTATTTCAGCATCCTGCCCACCCCAGCATCTTGCCTGCCCCTACCCCAAAATCCTGCCCACCTCAGCTCCTACCCACCCCAGAGTCCTGCCCACCCCAGCCCCTGCCCACCCCGTTGGGTGGCACTCACGGTCAGCGGGCTCCATGGGGGCCACGTGGGAGGTAGCGCTGCCCTGCACCAGGGTGTCGCTGACGAGGTGGGCGAAGAGGGCCAGGCAGGGCAGCAGGGAGCCCACGGCTGCTGTGGGAGAGCGGGCACACGCCTCAGCCCCAGCGGGCACTGCCCACCCAGCCCTACAACCCCCTGCTCGGGGCTGCCAGCTCTCACCTGCACCGTTGGAAAGGTACTTGCTGTGTGCCTCCCGCAGCCTCTCCACGCACTCGGACGCCGCCAGCGTCCTGGACAGGAGGCAATCTGTGGGCAGAGAGCGGGCAGGGCTCCAACACGGGGCATCGCCGCGCCTGGCACGGCCCAGAGGACTGTGGGCGAGGGGGTTTTGCATGGCAACAAGCTGGGGAAACACCAGGTTTGGCAAGAACAGGGGAACCCACCTGCGGAGCCGCTGCAGCCGATGTGAGCGGGGTCCTCCAGGCGCCCCAGGGCCTCCTGCACCATCCGCTCTGCCTCCCGAGCTGTGCCCTGCAGCAGTGCCAGCTGCTCCTCTGCCAGCTGCTGCTGCAGCGCCCGCTGCCCGCTCTCCTGCACAGCCAGGGTGGGGGGTCACTGCTGGGAGCACCCCCAGCATCCCACTGCCACCAAACCCCCGCAGCTCGAGAGTGTTTGAGGCTGGAAGGGACCTCCAGAGCTCATCTGGTCCAGCCTCCCTACACCAGCAGGGACATCTCTACCTAGGGCAGGCTGCTCAGAGCCCCAGCAAGCCTCACCTTGAAGGACTCCAGGGATGGGGCCTCCACCACCCTCCACTGATCTATCACCCTCAGATTAAAGGGCTTTTTACTAATATCCAGTCTAAATCTCTCCTTTCCCAGCTTAAAACCATCACTCCTGGTCCTATCGTTACAAACCCTTTTGAACAGACCTTCCCCTGCCTTCCTATAGGCCCCTTTCAGGTCCTGGAAGGTCACTATAAGCTCTCTTCTCCAGCTGAACAGCCCCAACTCTCTCATACAAGAGCTGCTCCATTCCCCTGACCATTCTGGTGCCCTCCTCTGGACACACCCCAATATCTCCCCACCCTTCTTGTGCTGGGGGCTCAGAACTGGACGCAGAGCTCCCGCTGAGGGATGCCCCCCAGGGGTACCTTGTCTCTCAGCTGGGTCTGCAGCGTCTCCAGCTCCACCTTGCTGCTCTCCTGCTGGTGGCAGAGGGTGTCCCTCAGCTGCTGCAGCTCTGCCCTCAGAGCAGCCATCTCCTCCCCGTGCTGCTCCGCTGCCCTCCGCAGCCCGTCCCTCTCCTGCTCCAGGCCGGTGATCCGGGTGCTCTGCTCTGCTCCCGCCTGGGTGGGCACAGAATGGGGACCACCTCCTGAATGGGCAACACCTCATCCAACATCTCATCCACCCAGGAAGACCTGCCCTTTGTCCAGGTTGCCCATCCTGGGGTGATGCTGGGGGTCACCCATGGGTTCTCACCTGCGTGCTGGACTCCAAGGTGCCCTGGAGGACCTGCAGCTCCTGCCTGCTGGCTGCCAGCTCCCTCTTCAGCGTGTCCAGCACCTCTGCCTGCTCCTGAGACTGCGGGCAACAAGAGAGGTTGCTGGCATCAGTGTCCCATGGGGGAGCCCCTCATCCATCCTTGGTGTTTCCCCTCCCTGGTCCCTACTCACCTTCCTCTGGGCCTGCTCGCTCACCCTCTGGAAGGAGTCCTCCAGCTCCTTCTTCTCCCTCTCCACGTCCCCCTGGGCCTGCCTGGCCGCTGTCACCTGCTTGGTCACCTCTGCATTCTGGGGATGGCAAAGAGGGAGCATGTCAGGGGTCACGGCTGGGAAAGGGGATGTCCAGGGGGGGTTGAGGAGCCCACCTTGCGTAGAAGGTCAGCGTGGTTCTGCACCAGCTCACTGTACTTCTCCTTCAGCTTGCTGTAACGCTGCTCGTTGGCCTGTGCCCGCCCTGCCACACACAGGGACAGGATCAGGGGGTTGTTTTGATTGGAGTTCTTCAGATCATTGAGTCCAACCATTCCCCCATCCCTGCCAGGGCACCACTAACCCCCGTCCCTCAGCACCACATCTCCATGGCTTGGAAACCCCTCCAGTGAGGGGGACTCCACCACTGCCCTGGAACAACCCTTCACAACCCTTGCGGGGAAGAAATTGTTCCTCAGCTCCAACCTCAACCTCCCCTGGTGCAGCTTGAGGCCCCGTCCTCTTGTCCTGCTGGCCACACAAGTGCTGACACAAGCCAGGATGCTGAGGTGAGCACCTGAGACCCCACCCCTGGCAGCTCCCCCCCACCTCAAGGTGTGTTCCAGCTCTCCCCACTCACTCTCGATCTCGGTCAGGCTCCTCTGAGCCTTCTCCGTGTCCTCCCTCTGCTTCTTCAGCTCCTCCAGCTCCGTGCGCAGGAACTCGCTCTCGTCCTGTGCCTGCTGCTTCAGGTGCCTCTGCTCAGCCAGCTCAGCCTCCAGCTCACTGGCACGGCCCCTCAGCTGCACCGTGCCCCGTGCACTCTGCAGGGGTGGCACCAGCACCATTTGGTGGCCACCAGCACCATCTGATGCCCACCAGTGCCACCCAGCAGCATGGATGTGGCAGGACAGAGACAGTGTCACCACCTTGCCCAGTGTCACCAGCCACTGCCCCATTCCCAGTGTGAGCTGCCAGGTCTCATCCTGCCCCTGGGCACCACCAAATGCTTGTCACCCACCTCAGCCTTGAAGTTCTCCAGCTCCTCCTTCAGGGCTGCGATCTCCCCGTAGAGCTGCTCGATCAACCGGTCCCTGTGGAGAAGAGACACCAGGTACATCCTCAGGGCCACCACCAGAGCCATGGAAAGGTGTCCCCTGTGCCACCGTGGCTGTGGTGCAGTGCCAGGCAGGGAACTTCTGGTCCCACCACAGCCACCTCCACAGCATCACCAGGGCTGCTCACTTGTCATCCTTGTTCATCCCGTTCTGGCTGCTGAAGTTGAAGGGGTCACAGCTGAAGGAGCTGCCGAAGATGTCGTCAAACTTGTTGTCAAACAGGCTCTGTGGGGAGAGCAGCAGGGACCTGGGGTGAACCCACCACCACTCAGAAGAGCCCTTGTCCCCTCCATGTCTCTGGTGGCACTGCCAAGGCAGCCCCCATGCCAGCAGAGCTGCTGCCTGGACACCAGGGCTGGATCCTTCTTGTTGAATGTGTTGAACATGGAGCATCTCTGGAACATCCCCATCGAACTCCCGAGGTGGGGAAGATCCCCAAAGATCCCCTTCCTAAGAAGCTCAGAGCCTGGGGACAACCCTCGGTGGAGAAGGGGGTGGTGACCCAACCCAAGCACGCAAAGCTGAGGGGTGATGCTGGGAAGCCAAACATCTCCAGGTGGCCATCACTGGAGGGCACCAAACCCCTGAGAGAAGCACCACGAGATGAAATCAGCCTGGCTCAGCCCTAGCAGCACCCACATGGCCCCCTGCAGTGATGCTCCCCAGCACCCAAAGCCATCCCCCCATCTCAGCCCCCCACCATGGCATGATTTTGGAGACATAACCCCAGTTTTGGAGCTGAAGGGCACCCACCATCCCCTCCACAGCCCGAGGGACGTGGGCAGTGCCAGAGCAGCTCACCTGGGAGGCCGTGTCCATCTCCACCAGGTCTGTGATGGGCTCACTGTCGGGTGAAGATGCCTCAGCAGGGATGACCACCACGGGGCTGATGTGCTCCGACAGCGCCGAGGCACGGAGGAAATTGGGGGGGTTCTGGGGAGGGAGGGAAGGAGGGAGGGGAGCGTGGTTGGGTGGGGGAGGACCAGCACTGCCATGGGGCTTTGGGCACAGCTGGGCAAATCCTGCCCTGGAGCTGAGCTGGACCCATGGGGATGGATCCCAGCAAGGGCTGAGGGTCAGTATGAGGTGGAATCCCAGCTCCATCCCGCCCAGGGAGGGATGCAAGGAGGAGCTCCAGGAGCCCCACCAGCCTGGCAGTGCCACCTTTTGGGCATCCTCCCAGTGCCACCAGCCCCATTGCTGCTCCTGGCTGCTGGACCACGGGGACCAGGGACCACGGGGGTCTCACCTCTGGGAGCTGTGGGATCTGGATCAGCCGCTTGAAGTACTGGAGGTTGCTGGAGCGGTAGAAAAGGTCCTTGAGCCTGCAAGGGGCAGGGAGAGGTTAGAAAAGGCTCTTCCCCAACCCCACACACAGCTCCAACCCCTCACCTGGCTCCAGGAGGGTGTCCCTGGGTCACCAAGTGGTGCTAGAGGGGACGGTGGTGATGCCACCAAAGCCAGGGCAGGTCCTGGGAAGACCTCATGGCAAAACCTGCCTGCTGGAGGCTTTCTCCCCACACCCCCACCATGTGATGAGCAGAGAGAACCTGAGACCCGAGCCACCTGATCTAGTGGAAGGTGTCAGAGAGCTTGGACTAGATGATCTCCAAAGGTCCCTTCCAACCCGACCCATTCTGTGAGTCTATGAAATCATGAACCTCAGCAGAACGGCTGCACTGGGTCACCCCAAGGTACAGCTACTCCTCTGTGCTGCCCTCACCATGGCCAAGGGGACAGCTGAGAACATCAGCATTGCTCCTACTGGCCATCAGTGGGTTGGGGGCTTCCTGCACCAGCATCTTCAGGTCCCTGCGGGAGCATCTCCCCCAGGATTTCCAGTTTGGGGGAGGATTGGCAGTGCCCAGCCACCCTGGCACCCCAGTTGGTATCTCAGTGCTGTTGACACCCACCCCAAGGTCTCTGCTCTGGGTGTTCAGATCCCCCAGACGGCTCTGTTGACATCCAAGGCTGGTTTTTCCTTGGTTTGCAATTTATGACCTTGAATTGAGCTGTCCCTTGGTGTCGTGACACCCTCCCCGTGCTCCCAGTGCCCAGTTTTTGACCATTTCCCACCCCACACCCACCCTGGGTGTCCCCACCACCAAGCCCCCACCCTCAGCTCCTCACCCAGACTTCCACCTCAGCACGACAACTGCCAATTGCATTTAAACTTGCAATTAAAGGGCTTGAGGGTTTTAAATCCTGGGCTGCGCCTCGTTAGAATTAATGACACTGTTATCTGCTAATTCAATAGCTGTGGATTAGCCGAGGAAGCTCCAGGGAAAGCCAAGAGGTTTGAAGCAGGCTGGATTTCAGCCAAGCAAGACCAACTCCTGCTCCTCCTCCTCCACCTCCTGAGCCCCAGCACGGGGGCTCTGCTGTCCCTCCCTGCTCCCTCCACCCTGGGAGCACCCCGAGAACGTCTCCAGCAGTAGGAATGGCCACCACCTACTTTCTGAACTGCTCCAGGAACCGATCCCGGTGGCCCTGCAGGGTGTCTGCTGGCAGACCTGGAAGAGCAGCAAGTACAAACATCACTGGGTAGCTGGGAAGGAGCACGGACCAGGGGACAACCCACTGGCACAGCCACGTGGGGATGGGTCCTTCCCAGAGATCATCACCCTCCTGCTGCAGGATACCCCTAGATACCTCCAGGGCATCAGTGACCTGATGTTTAGGCAGCTGCCACCACAGTTTGAGGTCCTGAGGGATGTGGAGTTTGCAGCAGGGGAAGCTCCTGGTGGGCACTGTCCCCATGGCCAAGGGGGATTCAACAAGTTCCTGGGACATCTCATCCCCCAGGGCTTGCACCTCCTTGTCCCCTGCCCTGGTGCCTCCCTCCACCCTCCAGAAGGAGATGAGGAGGGGCAGGGTGGTGACTCCCCAGTGTCCCCATCCATGTGTCCACCCTCTTTGCCAGTGCTGGGGACACTCACAGGAGTGGAGCTTGAAGAGCAGCTTGACGGTGTAGTCGTAGAGGTGGCTGGAGTCCAGGATGACCTGGATGAGGGGGGCCAGGCGACACTGACCCGCTGCTGTCACCGACACCGAGCGTGACATGTCCAGGGAGCTGAACACTGAGGGGCAGGACATGGGGGTCAGGCTCCAGCAGCACCCATGGGTGCCATGGGACGTGGGTTAGTGGTGCCCTGGCACCGCTGGACTTGGTGGTCTGGAAGGTCTCCTCCAACCAGAGTGATTCTATGGTTCTATTCTATAATTCTCATCAGAAATGAGATGAGTCGTGATGCCCTCAGGCACCATCCACCCCACAGCCTCCTCCCAACAGCCCCAAGGACCCTCTTCGACCTGTCACAGGGCTCACCTGTCTGGAAGAGGTTCAGCTCACACTCCAGGTAGTCAAACATCTCCACTGTCAGCTGAAAACTGGGACACAAAAGGGATGAGGACGGTTGGGGAGCACCCCTGCAGCCACCCATGGACCTCAACCCGTGCCAGGTGCCACCCCGTGGATGCACCAGCCTTGCCTGGGGGGTTCTGCCCGTTCCCAGCACCCATAGCAGGGGTGGGGGGCAGGCACAAGGTCCCATCCCCTTGGGGTTGTCCTGCTGGTGAGGTTGGGCAGCTCTGTGCCACCCCCACCCTCATCTCCTGCCCCTGACCCCACTCACAAGTTGTTGACGTCGTTCTCCCCGGCCTCGTCGAGCTGCCGGTCGGACATCTGGAGGTTGCCGGGGAAACGGGGGTTCTGTGGGGCAAACAGGAGCTGGGAACGGGGTCTGGAGGACCCTTGGGAGCACCAAGGCTGCCCATCTTGGCCAGCAGCCTCAGCACCTAGTCCCTGTTACCCCTCCCCACTCCAGAACCCCACAGCCTCTTCCACTTCTGCCCATCCAGGACACTTGGGAGGCAAGAAGCACCCCAAAGTTGGGGGTCTTTTACTTGTAGCCCCCAAACTCCCAGCCCAGGTGCCTCCGAGGAGCCCTGATCCACCACAGAACCACCTATGCCTGAGGCACGGGTCCTTTTCTGGAAGCTAAAGATGGACCCTGGCAGCCTGGGACACGTTTCATGGAGGCCAACCATGACAGAGAAGAGGACCCTGGGAGTGACAGCACTGGGGTGGCTCTGCCAGCCCCTGTCCCACACCAAAATGCTGCCACATCCCTTGCTGGGGCCTTGGGGTTGTCAACGGGACAACGCTCACCTTGGTGTGAAACTCCATCTTGGTTCTCAGCAGTTTGAGGTAGATGCTGCAGAGCTGTCCGTAGCCCTCGCTCAGGTGGCCCTGGGGACACCACAAAGCTGTTGAGACCTGGGGCAGTCGAGTTTTGCCATAAAAGAGGCAGAAGGCATTTGATTGTGGTGGGAGGGGATATAAACAGGACCAAACTCAGCCCGGACTGCTCATGGCAGCCACAGCTCAGCCCTCCAAGCCTGGGCAAGACCATTGTCCAAGCCAACGCCACCCCCCAGGCCCAGCTGGGGCACTGGGTGCTGCTGGGAGACCCCCGGGGTGTCCCCAGATGTGGGGTCAGCCACTTACCCACATCCTGCTCATGTCACTCAGCTCATTCTTGTATCTGACAGAGTCTTTCAGGACCTGGAAGAAGGATGAGATCAATAAGCAGGAGCATGGGCAGCACCAGGACAAGCTGTGCCATAATTGGAGCTGGTAATTAGGAATGGGAGGGCTTGATGACCACTGCTGCCAGCCCCTGGGTGCCTCAGTTTCCCCACCCACACATGGGGCAGGAGGATCCTTGCTGATGGCCCCACACTGAGCAGCATCCCCTGGTTGGCAGCAGGCTTGTGGGCACACCACCACCAGCAAAGCTCCATCAAGGAGGGGTCCCCACCCAGGACTGACCCCTAGGAGGACACCAACACCTCCCCCCACCCCATGAACCCCATCAGGGGGAAGGATTTGGCCCCGAGCTGAGCCTGGGACACTCACATTGGTGTGGCCATCCCGGAGGAGCTTGTGGAAGACGTGGCAGAACTTCCAGCAGAGCACAGCGTTGCCCGACAGGGGCAGCCGGTTCACCACCGACCAGAAGGTCTGTGCCCCCTTCTCGTGGTGTGTGCCCAGGATACATGGTGCTGGCTGGTCAAGGAAAGGCTCTGCCACCCTTGGCAGGGATGGAGAGAGGCCACCCCAAAGCTGTCTGGTACCCACAGGGCCACCAAGGGGAGCTGATAAGCTGCCAAGCCCAGGCAGGGGCTGTCCCCAGGGGTGGCACACGCTGTGCCCTCTCCTCCAGCCCCACACCACTGCTCCAGGAGCACCATGGCACACTCAGGGCTGTGCCTCTGCTGGGGGTGCCCTTTTAGGATGCTCACAAGCACCTCTGGGGATTAACCACCAGACAACCTGCTGTGGGATGGCAGCGCCGGGAGCACAAGGCTGGGCACCCACCACCGGAGCGAAGGCTGCAGGAACCTTGTGCCACGCTGGAAAAACCCCCAATAATGACCAAGAACCCCCCTAAGATCCCATCCAGCCCCCCTCAGCACCCTGGCAGCCAGCTTGGGGCACTGGTCAGGCCGTGCCAGCACCCCCCTGTGCCCCCCCAGCCCCGCTCCCACGCTCGCTGGTGCCAGGGCCAGCTTTGGGCAGGATATTTCTGGCGTGTTTCTCCTTGACAGCCACTTCCTGAGCATTAATGGCCTTATTGATGCTGACAGTCTGCAAAAGAGAAGAAGGGGGGAGATGGGAAGGGCTTGGGCACCCCCCCCAAGTCCCCTCCTCGCCAGCTGAGACCCCCCTGGGCTCTGCCAGCACCTGTTGGTGCCTGGGTGCCATCCAGGGTCCCCGCTCCCTGCTCGTGCCAGCTGGATGCTGCCCGTCCCCGGATGCCATCCTGGGCTGTGGTTGGCACCCGCCAGGTTCAGCTGCTGCCAGGGCTCATTTATTCAGCATAATAACCATGCAATTAAAGCAGCCACCACAAAAGGACCCTCTGCTGCCCTCGGGGTGGTGGGACGGGCAGAGGGAAGGCAAATCCCTCCCCTGCCCCTGGATCACAGAGCTGGCAGCTCACACTCGGGCTTTTGAGGGGGGCTGAGGGTGTTTCAAAGGGCATGAGGAACCCACCAGCAGGACTGTGAGACCACCACCCGCTGAAGAGCAGGACCAGGGCTGCCTGGCACAAAAGGGTATGACCCTAGATACAGGATTATCAAATAATTTAGGGTGGAAGAGACCTTTCAGATTATCGAGTCCAACCATCAACCCATCCCTGCCAGGGCACCACTAAACCGTGTCCCTCAGCACCACATCTACACAGCCTGGAAACCCCTCCAGGGATGGGGACTCCACCACTGCCCTGCCCAGCCCTTCACAACCCTTTTCATGAAGAAATTGTTCCTCAGCTCCAACCTCAACCTCTCCTGGGGCAACTTGAGGCCGTTTCCTCTTGTCCCATCACTTGTTCCTTGAGAGAAGGGCCCGACCCCACCTGGCTCCAACCTCCAACCTGCAGGATTTTGAACCTCAGCCCATTCCTGCCCCCTCAGGAGCAGTGCAGTGGGGGGACACCACGGCTGACCCTTCATGGGGGCACAGGGCACCCTCTCCCCAAGCTCCAGCACCAAGCTCTTGCCTGGCACCTGCTGCATGAGGACCCTGCTGCCCAGGGAAGGAACCGTCTGGCTCAGCACTGTCAGAAGCAGCTAATTAGTGCTACAAACCAATTAACACTGCGAGATTAATCCCAGTGCCTTCCTCACTGCAACCCTCCATGCTCACCCCCCCTGAGGTGCCATCGCTGTGGCTTCATCGTGACTGATCCCCATCATTCTGTGCTGAGCAGGGCTGGGGGGCTCCACGGGCACCGTGTGGTTGGGTTTTAAGGAGAGCTGAAAGAGACACCAGGGGTGGAGAAACCTCATCCCATCTATTCCTTCCTGAGGGGCTGGATGGAGGCAAGAAGATTCCCAACGCAGGAGGACCAAGGGTGGAGCCACCTCTGCAGCTCTGCCCAACCCCACTTGTCAATTGTGGAAACCGTGAAGTAAAATTAAACATTAAAGAAATCTCAACAAAATCCTCTGAGAAGTTCCAGTGGCATCAGCCTGGAGCCATCAGTGACACATGCCAGGGATGTGGCTCCAGGTTCAGCTTGTCCACATCCCAAATCCCAGTCCGTGACCACAAAGGTGCAGGTGGGTTGTATGGTCATGGTGAGGAGCACCAGGATCAGGGTTTAAGCACAGGTCCAACCTTGAAATGGGAGTCCTGGACCACAAGTACCAAGCAAAGCCAGAGCTGGTGAGTGGAAGCTCGTAGCTGGAGGCAGGACGGAGCCACCACTGCTTGGAAGTCCTTGAAAGACCAGACAGGGGTGGCCTCCGGAGGGAAGTGGTGCTGGGAGCTGCTGCATCCCTGGGAAAGCTGGAAATGGAGCTCCCAGTTCAAGGGCTGTTTCCTGACAGCTCTTCCTGGTAAAGCAAGGACACGTTTCTCCCAACAGAAGAAGATCCAGCGTCCACCCAGAGCGAGGAGATGGGGTGAGGGGGTGTCCTGGTTTTGTGGTGTTTGGGTTCAAACCATGACATGGGGGATCAGCAGCCCCTGCTCTGGGTGGCGACCTCCAGGATCCTCCATCTCCAAGCCCCCCAACTCTGTTTGAAGTACACAAGCAAACCAGAGGAGCATGTGGCAGCAATGAGGGACCAAGGCTGCAAGTGTCACCTCCAAGGGACGAGCAGGGTCAGGGGTGGTGACAGCACCACATGCTCAGGTCCAGGAGTTCTGGCTGCAAAACCGGGTGGAGAAGGATGGAAAAGTTGGGTCTGCCTTGAAAGCAAGCTCAGAGCTCTTGGCCACAGGGAGGGCCTTTCACCCTGACCCACAGGTGCTGCTTCCCAACATCATCCAGCACCTACAGCTGATGGTATTTTAATTGTAATTTAATTACAAGCTCCACCTGGGCTGTTTCTAACCCATCAGACCACAAGTGTCCTCAGCAGCACCGCTGGCCCAGCTCCAGTTTCTTGCTGATGGAGGGATCAAAACCCCTGGTCCCTGTGGGTACCCAAGGGGCTCCTCTCCTGCTGCTCCCCCCCAGCGGTGGGAGCTGGGCAGGGGACCAGGGCAGCCCAGCCCTTCTCCAGCCCCACACCCCTCCCGGTGCCGGGAAAGGAAACCCGCGTGTTTCCTCTTGAGCAACACCGAGGGAAGCGAGAGGAGGGGGAGGAGAGGCTGGTGGGGCTCTGCTTGCACAACCAGAGCTGCAAGGGGGGGACACCACCATGAGCAGGGCCACAGAATAGCATAGAGTGGGTTGGGAGGGACCTTAAGGGTCATCGAGTCCAACCCCCTGCACTGAGCAGGGACGTGTCCAACTATTTCAGGTTGCTCCAACCTCACCTGGGATGGTTCCAGGGATGGGGCAGCCACCACCTCTCTGGGCAACCCGGGCCAGGCTCTCACCACCCTCAGCCTCCAAAATTCCTTCCGTCTTATTTAAATCCCCCTCTTAGTTTCAAACCATCCCCCCTTGTCCTGTCCCAACAGACCCTGCTCAAAAGTCTGTCCCCATCTTTCTGACAGGCCCCCTTTAAGGACTGAAAAGGCCCAAGAAGGTCTCTCTGGAGCCTTCTCTTCTCCAGGCTGAACAACCCCAAGTCTCTCAGCCTTTCTTCATGTAGAGGAGGAGCAGAGTCAGGTTATACAGACCAGGCACCATCCAGCCTAGTGTCTCTGCCCTGGACCTGCCCAAGCAGCTTCTCCTCCCTCTGCAACACCCAGAGCGTCCCCAGAAACCCTTGTAAGGTCTTTCTTGTGCCACCACAGCCCTCTCCAGGGGGAATTTAGTGCTGTTCCCAAGAAAGACTGTGAATCCTGCTGGCCAGGAGTGCTGCCATCCCTTGGGGCGAGCTGGACCACGTCCCATGAGACCCACCAACCCATCTCAGAGGGAGATGCCACGCCAGAGCCAAGCCACCAACTGCTCCACATTGAGGTGAACCTCACAACCATGGACTGAAACACCTCTCCAGGTGTGCGACGGGGACAGAGGAGCCCAAAACAGCACAGAAAGACTCAGGACAGAGTGACAGAGGCTTTCTGAGAGCTGAGAAACACCCCCCCCCCCTTACACACCCTCATCCCCTGCCACATCTCCCCAAATCATGCTCCTGGTCCCCTCCAAATTCCAAATGCCCCATTCAGAAGGCAAGAACCACGCTCTGCTCCCAAGCCCCACGGAGCCTTCCCGCTCCTCCTTTCATTCCCCAAAGGAAATGAGCTTTGATTAAAGACTCCAGAGCCACTGCAAATAATTTGGAGAAACTGAGTAAGTCGCGGCGCAAATCCTCTTAGTAATGCTCCCTTCATTTCTCCTTAATTCCTTTCTATAAATGGAGAGCTGGGATGGAGCATACCTCCGGAAAACCGCTCGCTACGAGCCCTGCAGACGCTCTGGAGGAGGGAGACCTGTCTGCAACAAGCCTTGGGGAAAAAAATTAACATCCAGGAGCTTAATTAAAGCACAAATCCCAGCTTAGCAAAGCTTCCCCCCGGCCCCAGAGGTGTGCAGGGCAGCAGGGTGCAGGCAAGTGTTTTGGGGGAGATGTGTCCCTTCAAACATCACCAACCACAGCAGCTAAAGGCAAATTGAAGCCTCACTGGGGTTCAGGGAAGGTTTTTCTCAGGGAAAGCTGGATGGATAACACCAAAGATGCTCGTATGAGCACCTGAATATTCCTATATATAGGGTAAGAAGCTGCTTGGCACAAACCTGCTCAGTCCTAAGCGCTCCCTTTGAACGAGGGGTGAGAGGAGACATTCAAAACCTCTTTGCCATCATTTAATCCAGGCTATTCCATGAGTTTAGGAAGAAAGTGCTTCCCTGGGGCTCTCCAGGGCTGAAGCACCTGCAGCAGGGCTGTGAGAGCATCTCCTTGAAGGTGCCACCGCTGCTCTTCTCGCCTCCTGTGCCCACCGTGTGAGAAATAATCCCCCAAATGACACAAGCTTCAGATTTCCTCTGGCTGAGGTCATAAAAACCAAATTTTCCCCAAAGCAATGATGGTTTTGGCACCCCAAAACCTCGCTGCATCTGCTGGGGTTTGCTCCCAGGGGTGGTGGCTTGAGATGATCCAGGAGGAGATGTCAATGGCACCAGCTCGGATGCCACTAGGAGAAGGAGGACCAAGGTGTAGCAGAGAGAGCACTGAATCCCAAGGGACACCAGGAAGGTGGCCATGGACTCTGGGAGCCACACTGGAAACCTACAGCATCACCATGAGGTTCTTCTTGGCAGAGACCTGCCCTGGCACCGCCGCCTCCGAGTCTGCTCTCCTGAGATTGAGGATGAGGACTTCAGATCCAGGTCACCCTTGGTCCATCCACCACCAGGGCTCTCTGGTGCACGACAAAGCCTGATGTGAGTGTCATCAAGGAGCTTTTCCAGCATGGGCAGTTCTTCAAGGGGAGAAACCACCTGTGTCAGGCCAGGAAGAGCTGATGTGATTGATGTTCAGAGGTCTCCACCCCACAAGGAGACACCAGAGGTTGACATCTGCCTTCCAAATCCCACCAAGGCCTTTGCAACATGAGTGTAGCTCCTCCACCACCTTCAGGTATTCCCAAAACGTTCCCAGTGGTCCCACCCGAGTGGGATGCTCCCGAATCCTGAGGAGCTGGGATGTCCTGGGGATGCTGAGCCTGGAGGTGCCAGGGCAGCTTTGGTGGAAATCCTTCCATGCATCACCTCCTACCAAGCAGCAGCTCCATGACGGGGTGTCCCTCACCTGTTATCCCTCTGGAGGATCTGGATCCGTGTGGGCTCCTTGTTCCACCTTGTTCCACCCATCCTTACCCACCGTGAAAAGCAAAATCCCTCTTCCCATGCAGGAACAGCCCCTAAAATCCCGCTTTTCACCCCAAACTGGTTTCCATCCATAGATCCTGGGCGAGGGGCTGTGACAGCAGCAGCAGCAGCGTGCGTGGGGACACGGGTACGTGGGGACACGGGTGCTGGTGGCACCACCTGAACCCTGCTGAGCTGAAACCGACTTAACCGGGTGGGTGGGAGCAACCCGGGGCTGCAGCAACACGGGGGCGGAGGGGGGGACCTGCTAGGACGAGCCCCCCGGTAACCAAAGGAGGGGGCGCCGGGCTCCGGCTGCCTCCCCAAACCCCTCCCCGATTTCCCCCCTGGATCCGCCGGTATCTGGGGGGCTCCCAAACTTCCCTGCGAAGGAGTTCGGCTGGATGCGAACCCTCGGTCCGGG
>VYZX01010463.1:129952-153823 GCA_013401335.1 Brachypteracias leptosomus
GGATGAGAAACCGGGGGGAGGTGGGCGCGCACCCGCGCCCAGGCGCGCTCCCGAGAGGGGCGGGGGGGGCGGCCGCGGCGCTTCCCCGGAATAACAAAGGAGCCCCGCGGGGGCGCGCGTAGGGGCGGGGGGAGCCCGGCACGCCCCCGGTGAACCGGGAGGGCCCCGCCCGGGGGTGGTGGTGATGGGGATTCGGGACAGAGGCCAAGCGAGGGCGGAGGGGATGCTCCGGGGTAAGGGAGGGCGGGCGTGGGGCTCAGCACCCACGCTCCTCCGGTGCAGCCTCCGGCTGAGCCCCCCGCTGCATCCTCCGCCCCATCCCTGCGCGACCTCCTGCTCCACCACCTGCTGCCTTGCTCCATCCTCTGCCCTATTCCCTTATTCCATCCTCTGCTCGACCCCCTGCCCCCTGTTCCATCCCCTGCCTGACCTCCTGCTCCACTGCCCCATCCCCTACTCCATGCTCTGCCCCATCCTCTTCCCGACCCCCTGCCCCCGTGCTCCATCCACCCTCTGCCCCATCCCTTGTCCCACCTGCATCCCTCTGCCCCCATCCCTGTGCCCGAACAGGGGGAAACCACACCCGAGGCTCTGCCCGGTGACCTGCAGAGGGGTTTCCCTTGCCCAGGAGCCCCCTTGGCTGGTGCAATCTCACTCCCAACAACAAAAGCAATTAAACTGGCGTGGTAAAAGAGTCCCCCAGCCTCACCCCACCATCCTCGGGCATGCACAGCACGCTGACCACCCCTTGCTGGCACTCCAAGCAGGGATTCCTGCCCTGCCACAGGACAGACAAACACCCAGGCAGGAGTATTTTGTTTTTTCCCAGCTCCTACCAGTGCTCCAGAAGCACTTGAGCATCTTCCGACAGGAGGCATGAAAGAAACCCAAACAATTCCTCTATTTTTCTGCGATGCCCTAAAAGCAACCCCAAAGCAGGGAGGAGGGAAAGAGGAGGCAGAGGAGAAGCTTCGTGGCCTTAAGGAAAAAAATGTTCCTGTGGTGTTGGCCCTGGCTGAACACACTAATCCCCCGGGATTACCACAGTCTAGTCACAGCTCAGCCACTTACTCCAGGATGGGGACTTGGCCACTCTTTAATAAGATAACGGGATCCCACATCCCTGCTGGGACCGAGCGCGGCCACCCCAGCACCCAGCTCCACACCCACCCAGTTAACCCCAACCCTAAGGGTGGGGGGACAACTTTTGGAGCTAAGACCGTGGTTGTGTTCTCCTTGGGTGGCTGTTAAACCTCTGCTGAGCTTCATTGGGATGGCTGGATGGATGGATGGATGGATGGATGGATGGATGGATGGTTGGATGGCAGGCAGGCAGGCACTGCAGGGACACAGCTCATTGGGTTTTAGTAGATGTGGTGCCTTGGGACATGGTTTGGGGGTCAGGGAGATGTTGGCCAAAGGTTGGACTTGATGATCCTGGAGGTCCTTTCCAACCTCAATGATTCTATGATTCTACCTGTCTCTGTTGTGGTCACCTACCCAGCCCCTGTCATCACAAATACCTGCCCCTCTCACAGGTCCCTGTCCCATCATGGGCACCTGCCCTTATCGTGGATCTCTGCCTCTATCACGACAGGCACGACAGCAGGAATGGTCTCTGCTGTGCTGCCCACAGGAGGCACAGCAAGGCCAGGATGTCCCTGGGAGGTGACAAACCCAGAATCGAGCCCCATGGCTGGGAAGGTGGATTTCGTGCCCTCCTCCTGGTGATTCCCAGCCGCTCGGGTCCTGTGCAGCCCAGCCCCCAGCCTGGTGTTCCCCCTGGCTTAATGGGATCCTGGAATGAATTAATTCACCCTTAGCTGGGTTTAGCATTGCTCTGAACCCAATGCCACAACTGCTGCTGCTGCTGCCTGGGGATGGAGTCCTGGAGCACTGTCTCCAGAGGCACAGCCCTGCAATTAGCAATCAGCCACCAGGTTTTAATGCCTCATTTGCACGAGGAGACTTTAAGGCAGGTGTATGAAAAGGTACAGCCAAAACCAAAGAGCATCCCCTGGAGCACAACCAAATCCCCCCAACCCCTCCATAGCAGGGATGAGACTTTTCCTACATGGGAAATAGACGTTGTAAATAGATTATTGTGCAATAATAGGCAGGATCCATCCCTTAGCCATATTTACTGGTGACACCATGTAATACCATCGAGACCCACTTTGTGCTCCCAACATCCCTCCCTAATCCCCCAAATGAAGGCAGCTCATGGTCATTAACCTTATTTTTTCAAAGCCAAGCTCTGACGCAGGCTCGCCCCTGAACCCAACATCTCAGCTGCTGCTGCAGCCAGTTCTTGCTGCTATTGATGGTCTCCCATGGGTGCTGCAGAGCTGGGACATGCAGGTGTCTAGGGGGGGTTCCTTGTGGCTGAGCTGCTCCAGACTTTGGAAGCACTTGGGGAGCAAGGAGAGAGCTCCAAGCCCGCCCAGCTTCACAGCAACACAACAAGGGGGGGGTGTCTTCAGCTAGAGAGCAATAATAAGAGCCAAGGTTTCAAGGAGAAAACCTGAAAATTAATTTAAAGGCAATTTGGGGAGCAAAGGGAAACCCCAGATCCCCCAGGGACAAGTAAAGCTGCGCTCCCCAGGCTGACAGCACCAAGCAGCCCCTTGCTTCACCCCTTCATCATAGGATGTTTTGGGGTGGAAGGGACCTTTAAGGGTCATCTAATCCAAGCCCAGTCCTCCTGGCTGATCCAGAGAGGCAGACAGCCCCCTCTCCTCTCCCCCTGGCCATATTTAACCTCCTCCAGAGCTGCTCTGAGACCCCACTGGGAACACCCTCCATGCTCCTGGGATGATATGTGCAGCCTGGACCACGATGGGTGAAGAAGGACGAGACATTCAGCATCTTCCCCGAGCCCACCAGGAGCTTTTCAATTCTATTTCAGCAACTGACTCCTGCTAGAACGAAGGGAATTAGGGCTAAGGCATCTGGGGAAACACGGCCCTTTGTCCTCACAGCCAGCTCAACGAGGTTTATTGGGTAATGATGTAAAATGATTTTCTTTTATTGGTTTTACATCCCCTCCTGCTGTTTGAGCTGATCTCCATCCTCGGGGCAGGATGGAGCAGAGCCTGGACCACTCTGGACTCTCAAAGGTCCCCTTGCTCCTTCCCCCACCCCGTTACTGTTCATTTTTCCAGGTCTAAAAATACTCAGGAGCCTATTAAACCCTCTTCCCCTGCAGCCTCCTCCCCCCTGGATGACTAATAATATCTGTTGCTCCCTCTTGATCTCTCTCTATTTCCCAAGACCTCCCCGAGGGAAGGAACCAAATGGGAGTCACGCTCTCAAATCACCCCTTGGATTCAGTGTCTCTTAAATTCATTTTCCTCCCAGAACAGCATTTTTTTTGCCAGCTGCTCCCGTGGAGGAGCAGTTTAAACCCCCCTCCCCAGAGCAGCTCTCTTAGCTCACAACAAACTACTCCTGCCCTAAGGATGCTGGAGCATCTCTCTGATATGGGATCTCCAGGGTTTTCCGAGCTCTAGGGATGGAGTAGAAGGGCAGGTTCATTGGGAAAACCACTCAGCACTTAGAAAACTATTTCTTTTCTATTTTATTTTGCCAGTTTCAGCTCTTTTCAGCATCTCTCCAGACCTCCTCACCATCGCTGTTCGTGGCCACTGAGCTGGGAGGTTGGAGCATCCTAACACAAGAACTTTCCTGGCTGATCCACATCTTCCCAGAGAGCCCAGATCTGTCCCAGGCACCTTTCCCACAGCCAGCACCACCCCACAGGTTATTTGGGATCCAGGGATGGAGCAGAAGGTGAAGGTGTGATGAGTTTCTCAGGACTCCACAATAATGCCAAACTCCTCTGGGCTGGTCCCACACCACTGAGATCTTCAGAAGGGATCCAGCAACCAACAACCTTCAGAAAACCCTTCAGAAAACATTGGGGATGCAAAAAATATCCCCCACATCCTCAGAGTTTTGGTGAACCAGCTTTTCAGCACTCACAGGAGGTGGATTTAAAGGGTGTTTGGGTGCTCCAGCCCTTCTGGAAATCTCCCCGGTCAAAACTAATACCCAAATACCTTCCTAAATCTTCATTTAGGAAAAATACCCGCCCCGGAGCAGCGCTTAAAAAGCTCAAGGCCACTTTCAAATCCTTGTAATGCTGCAGTTTCCTGGGCAAGTGAAAGCGAGAGGAAAAAGCAGCTCAGGCTGAAGTGGGCAGAGGTCCAGGGCTGGCGGGCACCGAGTGGGCAGAAGCCTTTGGGGGGGGGGTATTTCAGTGGGTACCAAGCACCCCCAGCTCCTCCCCGTGGGCTGGGGAGCTGGGGAGAGGTGCTGCCCTTCCACAGCACCCCAAGCAGGGGGTAAATGAGGGGTGTGCAACCCCCTGGGTGAAGCTGGTGCCAGTGGCAGCCCCAGGGCACGGGCAGGGAGCCCGGCCCCATTATCCCTCCTGCCTTTGCAGGGAGCTGCTTTGGTTGTGTTGTCAATATAGAGATTTTCTTGGGGGGGAAAAAAAATGACAAAATAAGCCAGGGTTCATGCTGCTGTTATTGATCCTTGGTTATTTTTAGCTCCCTGTTCAATCTATAGCTTGTTGGTGCTGCAGCAGCTGCGGGAGGCTGGTGGGACGTGGCTCAGAGTGTCTGTGGATGGGGCCAGCCCAAGGTGAGCTCAGAGAGCAGCTCCACAAAGCCAAGGGGATTAAAAATGCAGAAGGGAAAGAGATACAGGAGGAGCATCCTCCTCCTCCTCACTCGCTGCTTCACCCTCCTGAGCCAGCGAGATCCTCCCAACCAAAGCTGGGGCAGAAGAAACTCCTGGTCCCCACCTGGTGTGGAGGGTTAGAACCATAGAATCCTAGAATTGCAGGTCTTTTCCAGCCTGAGCAAGATCGAGTCCAACCTCAAACCTTAGGACACCCTAAACCTTGACATGGAGCTGAGTGGTGCAGTTGGTAAGTTGGAAGGATGTGGTGGCATCCAGAGGGACCTAGACTGGAGGAGCTGGTCCATGTGAACCTCATGAAGTTCAACCAGGCCAAGTGCAAGGTCCTGCACCTGGCTTGGGGCAATCCCAAACCTCTCTTAGATAATCTTCAAACCCCCTGTCAGAGGAATCAGTTTAATTATCTGCTTTTGTTCATCCCTTGAATCCAGACCCCCAGACCCAGTGGCAACGACACTTCAGCTCAATGCCCCACCAAGACTTGCACCCCAGGACCTTCTCCTGAGCTTCACTTCCACACCACCCCAAAAGATGGGGAAGAAGGAGGCTGAGCAGATGCTCCAGGCAGATCTGAGATGCGACCACACACCTCAGCATCTCCAACCAGCCCTAGACATCAACAGCTTCAGCACATCCACACAACAGGAGGAACAAACTCTCCTGAGATGAAACCACCTGATGCAAGAGGTCGGGAAATGCCCCAGCAAATGTTTTCCCTGCAGCCTGACCCCACCCTGCAAACGCTGCTGGAGGGATGTGGAGGGACACGAGCAGCAGCAGGAGGATTCATAGCAAATAAGCAGCATATTTACAGCCCCGGGCAAGTTTCCAGCTCTGAGCATGTTCACATGGAGAGGGAGAGGTCGAGGGAAGGGGGTGACGCCAGCTCACAGCAACCCTGCCCTCTCCATGAGGGTTTTCTGCTGTCCTTGGTGTCCCAGGGCACTTCCCAGCTCCTCCACCCCCTGTTTGGCTGCTGAGACCTCTTGTCCTCCTCCCTGTCTCCTGGAGAACCAATTCCCTGGAGGCTGTTGGCTCTGAAGAGCTGGGGGTTTGCAGACCCAGCGGGCTCAAAGTGCCACTTTGAAAGGAACTGATGTCCCAGTGACAGATAAAAATGACATTTTTAATCCCCAGGTGACCAGTGCCAGGGTGATACCCCAGGGCTGAACCTGCTCCCCTCTGCCCCAGCAAGAAAACATCCACTCCCAGCATCCCAATATCTGCTGCTGGGAAGGTTTAACCTTTATAATTCATAAATGCTGGTTTAATACATACATAGGAGCTAAGCCTAAATATACTTAATAAACACAGATTCGTAGGAAGTTTGTGGTTGGAAAGGACCTTTAAAGGTCACCAAGTCCAACCCCCTGCACTGAGCAGGGACATGTCCAACTATTTCAGGTTGCTCAGAGCCTCCTCCAACCTCCCCTGGGATGGTTCCAGGGATGGGGCATCAACCACCTCTCTGGGCACCCTGGGCCAGGCTCTCACCACCCTCAGCCTCCAAAATTCTTTCCATCTCATCTAAATCCCCCTCTTTTAGTTTCAAACCATCCCCCCTTGTCCTGGCCCAACAGGCCCTGCCAAAGAAGCCTGTCCCCACCTTTCTGAGTTCAGAAATGAGTGTCCAGCTTCCTTACACCATGACCATGGTTCCCAAACCCATGTCCCCAGCAGCCCTCCCCAGTGCCCAGGTCACCACACGCTGCTGGCAGCTGTAAGTGGAGCTCAGGGTGTCCATTCCCTTGGGATGGGGCAGAGGAGGAACAAGGGATGGGTGTGCAAGTGGAAAATAAGCCAGTCCCATCCTGGTAGGTGGGTACAAGCCTTCCCTGTGCTCTTTGAGGAGCACCAAGAGGTCATGCTCCCCATGTCCCACACCTCTCCTGTGTCTGCAGATGCTCCCCACCTGTGCTCTCTCCTTCCTCAAGCCAACACCAAGCTCAGCAGCATCCCCTCAGCACAACTTCATCCTTTATTCTTCATCTGGTTGCTCTTCTCCACCTCAAATCATCCATCTCAAACACACCACTGAGAGAGAGCTCAGCAAGTGCCCCCAACAAGAAGCTCCTCCCACTGTCCCCAGCAGGAATTCTCTTCCACAAGAACTCTCCTCCAACTGATCAGCTCCTTATAGCTTCTCATAAACTCATCGGTTCCTGATTGATCTATCTCCAGCCTCACCCATCACCTCAACCATCATCACCTGGGGGCAGCTGGAGCTTCACCCAGGTGGGTCAAGTTCTGTCTATGGGGCCTGAAACCACCTGGAGAACAAAATAATGGGACTCATCCAGAGGTCAACTCCACCCCAGCACTTCCCCACCACAGGTGATGGTCCCTCCAAGGAGCTCCATGACTTGTCCCCAGGCTGGGAGGCATGGAGAGCACAGGGAGCCAGGGCTGGGACCTCCCCTGGGACACAGGGTGGAGCCCTGGATGGAAAAAAAAACCCCAGCATATAAAGGAAACTGTGTTCCATGTGTTATTGCTGCCCAACAGGGCAATGGCAGCACAACTCCCTGCAAAAAGCTGAGAAATCCCTTCCCCAGAGCCAAATCTTAGTTTTTACTCGTTTTCCTCATCCCAAAACAAACAGCGGTGGCTGGAGTGGTGCCAGGACGTCCTTCAGCTCACCCAGCCCAAGGAGAAAGGCTTGTACTGTCCTGCTCCTGCCTCTCCTGGAGGACTGGAGCATCTCTCCTATGAGGATACACTGAGAGAGTTGGGGTTGTTCAGCCTGGAGAAGAGAAGGCTCCAAAGGGACCTTCTGGTGGCCTTCCAGGATCTGAAGGTGGTCACAAGAGAGCTGGGGAGGGACTTTTGAGGCTGTTGGGTAGTGGTAGGACTGGGGGGAATGGGTCAAAAGTAGAGGTGGGGAGATTGAGATGAGACGTTAGGAAGAAGTTCTTGCCCAGGAGGGTGGGGAGACACTGGCCCAGGTTGCCCAGAGAGGTGCTGGAAGCCCCATCCCTGGACATTTTCAAGCCCAGGGGCTGTGAGCAGCTGATGTAGTGGGAGGTGTCCCTGCCCATGGCAGGGGGTTGGAACTGGATGATCTTGAAGGTCCCTTCCAACCCTGATGATTCTCTGATTCCACCATGGCTGGAGAGGGAAGGTTTGGGAGGCTCCAGCTCTTCTCCCAAGGACCAAGCCACAGGACAAGATGAAACAGCCTCAAGTTGTGCCAGGGGGAGGTTTAGGTTGGATGTTAAGACAGATTTCTCCACTGAAACCCCCAGATTTCCTCAAACTCTCCTTTTTCCTCCCATTTACTGGCCAAGCTTCTCCTCCTTCCCAGTGGGCAGAAATCACTGAATGTTCTGAGCTCTGTGCTCACCACCCGGCAGCTTGAGCAAATCCCTGATCACTCATCCCACACCCCCCCCCCAGACATCATTAATTGCTGCAGCTCCGGGCACACGGGGAAGCTCCTCTGCCAAAGCAGCCCTGAAATCTGGGGGGATGGAAAACACAGGCAAGGGGTGGGGAGAGACCTCCCTCCCTGGGGAAGCCACCTCAGGAGGCTCTTCGGGCAGTGGGAATAGGGCAGAGGAGAGAGAAGAGCCAGGGTGAGTGGAAAAAATGTGGGAGGTGCCTCCCAGCTTGGCCCTTGTGGCACTGGGGCTCTTCAAACTTGGCCATCTGGGCTGAAAAAAAAGAATAAAAGTGGAATGTCCCAGTGGAGAGCAGCCCTATTTCTAGCTGGGGCTCCTCCCTGTGTGCTTGGCCTCCCAGACGACTCAGAAAATCAAGGCAGTGCTTTCTGAGCTATAAAAAGAGCTGGAGCAGGGCTGCACTAGCCAGGGAGGCAAACAAGAGGGGAGTGTGTCCTCCTGAGGCCAAGAGCATCACGCCAGGAGATGGTTTCCTCAACCCAGCTCCTCGGTTGGGTCACCTTTTGAGGTGCCACAAAGGGGGAAGGCTGTGGTGGAAACACCAGGGTGGGTTCCACCCAGCAAAACGTTGGTGGTGTCATGTCCAGAGTCATCCCACCACCTCTCACACCTTCTGGGCAAGGTGATTAGTGAAGGTCCAGCTTCGTGCCCTGCTGTGGGTGACCCCCAACCCATCACCCCAACATAAACCTGGGTCAGCAGAGCAAGGAGATGCTTTGTGCTTGGCAGGGGGGCTCAGGAACAGCCGTGGACATCTGTGGTAGGTACCATGGCGAGCAGAGCTGGGGCACAAAACCTTTCCTGGGACCACAAGGAGGGATGAGCTGCACCAAAAGGCTCCCCAAGAAGGCTGCTAAAGGGGTTAAAACCCTTGCCTGACACTTGCTCCAGGAGGACCGTGCGAGTTGTGGGTAACAGAAGGAGACCATAAATTCCACAAACAGAAACACCTCCCTTTGCCCTCTGGAGGTGAGTATTCCTCTCCCAGGAGCAGGCAAACCTTGCTGACTCTGTCAGGACATTTCATTCCCATTTTCCCACCTTTCTGGCTGGGAAAACACGAGGTCTCCACCAGGTCATGGGCTGGGAATGGGTTCTTCAATGACTTCATGGACTTATTCAACACATCTCTTCTGGAGGAGCCATTCCTAGTCTAGATGCAGAAGTGCTGACCAGTGCTTGACTCAGTGGATTGCAGAGATTCCATTTATTCCCCACCTAGGTGAAGAGTGACCTTCACCAGGACCTGGATGGAGACCTGAGGGACACACCTTGCTTGTGCAGAAGACCCAAACTGCTCTTTTCCACTGTGCCTGGAGCATTCCCACACCCAGACACCCAATCCTTGGGGAGAACTGCTTGGTGGGAGCTGCAACCTCAGGACGTGCATCACTAGGGCAGTGAGGACTTCTGCTGAGGTCCCACCCCTCATGCCACCACCTCTTTGCTGTGCTCTCAGGAGGAGGAGGGACAATCCCTTAGGTCCTGGCACGAGCACCTTGCAGCCCCATTTGCACCCTGTGTGCTTGTGAGCACAAAACCTGGAAAACACCATTTTCCAGGCAGCAGCTGCTAAATAAACTCCAAAGCAACGTGGGGACACCCTCCAGAGGGCACCGAGCTGCTCGTGTGGAGTAAAAGACAAATGGTGACAATAAACAGCAAGACTCCAGCCCAGAGAACCCTCTGCTCCCAAAGGCTCCCTTTGTTTGCTGCCTCTTTTCTGTATGGTAAATATTTAACGTGCCCTCCTGGGTGGCTGCTCCATCCCACGCAGCCATGGGGGCACTTGGTGGGGCAGCGAGAGCTGGGTGGTGGACACCAGCCCATGGGAGGACCCCACGGAGCAGAAACTCAGGTGCCAACAGCTTCTGATGGGAGCATTTGGATCAAAGACCCACCAGGGAAGGACACAGGATTTATGGCAATGGCATCAGGCTGGTTACCAGCCAGGGTAGGGAAAAAGAGCCCTGGAAAATGATGGAATAAAGTGACCCCAGCTCCAGCAAGGTCTATTCAAAAGGGTTTGTAATGACAGGACAAGGAGTGATGGTTTTAAGCTGGGAAAGGAGAGATTTAGGCTGGAGATTAGAAAAAAGTTCTTTAATCTGAGGGGTGGAATGGGCTGCCCAGAGAGGCTCCATCCCTGGAGTCATTCAAGGCAACCTCCTCAGTGCTGAGATGATCTTGGAAGGTTCTTTCCAAGGCAACCCACTCACGAGCCCACGCTAGAGCATGAACCATCTCTTTGAGCAAAGAACTTCACCTCCTGCATGTAGAGCAGGCTCATTCCCCTGTGATTAGCCCGGAAGAGCACACAATGTATAATTAGTCTGCCCGTGGGCTGGGACTCACACATGCTGCTGGGTGCTGCTGTCACCCAGGGAACAGCCCGTCCCCAGCAGGGCTCCTGGTCTGGGGGCTCTGCAGGAGGAATCAGCCAAGCTGGGGGCAGAGATTAGGGTCAGGATCTGGTCCTTCCTCCAGCCCCTGTGCTCCTGGTGACCCCCAGGTTGCTCTCCCCATGTCCCAGCTCTCCCCATGTCCCAGTTGTCCCCTCCCCACCTTTGGAGAGGGGTCAAACCCCTTTAAGGACAATGATTTTAAGCTGATTCTCCTCCACCAGCACCAAGCTGAGCCATGAAGCCCCCCCCTGCCTGCACTCCCTGGGGCAGACCTCACCAGCTTTGCTTGGGATCTGTTGATTATGGCCTTTTAAAGCATGATCATCATTATTCATCACGAAATACTCATCAATATTCTTCATCTGGGGGCTCAGTGCCTGGGTGGTGCTGGAGTGGGGGATGCTCAGCCTGGCCCCGTGTCACACCCATGGGATGATGTGTTTGGAGCTGCAATGAAGGCACCTTCTCCCCATCCTTGGTTTCTCAATCTTCAGCCAAAATCATCCCTTCTGCAGCTTCAGCCCCTTCAGTTTGGTCTCTCCAGAGGCTTTTTCCCCTGGAAGAGCAAAGCTGGGATGAGCTACACCCTATTTGTGATAGGCACCCACATCCTACCTGCCCTTCCCCACCACATCCCCTGGGCTCGGGGGTCACCAGTGGTGCTGGAGGAGGGGACCACGCTCAGTCCAGAGTCCTCTTGGGTAAAAACAACCTCCCCTGCTTCTCCCCAGCTTCAGAGGAGGATGGAGATAAATAGGCTGAATTTCAGAGGGCAAGGACAGCCCTGGCAGGGAACCCTCTTCTCACTACAGAGCCACCAAATCCCAACAACCTCGGCTCATGTTTGTGTTGATTTGTATCTCAAAAATCAGATTTTAAAGGGCTTCTTGAAACCATCAGGGCAGCATGTGCTGAGCGAGGGGCAAAGGGGTCCCCCAGCATCCCCACATTCCCACTCAGCCTCTTCCATCATTTGGGGCAAGGTCTCCCCTTGTCACTTGGTGGCCCCAAACCATGTGGACAACCCCCTGGACTCGGTGGCAGAAGCTCCCCCCACTTCCAGCACCAACCCTATTTATCCTCCCAAGGCTCAGCTGCTTCAGGATCCATCACCACATTAAACCCCTGGGTTATTTCTGTATATATTTAAAAAAAACCCCAACCCCTCAAACCCAGAGAAAAGCTGCCCCTAATCTGGTGAAAGACAAATTCTTTTCTTCCCCCTGGGGATGGAAATAAAATCCCTACGAGGGACTTGCAGGAAAGAGCTGAGCTGACTCATTTCTCCACTGCTGAAGCTCTATTCAACCCCAAACACCTTTCATTCCAATTCAAAAGCAGGAGACCAGAAGCACGGAGGGGTTCACCCAGCACAAAGCCCAGGAGCTCATTCTCCTGGAGATGAAAGAGCCCTGAATTAATCCCCTGTATCACCTCCTCCCCCAGGATGGGCTCAGCTGCCTCCAGCCCTCGCTCCCCGCAGCCAGGAGCTATTTTTTTCCTGTTCTTTGCTAGTGTCAATATGTTTCTTTAAATATCTTTTCAGGGAGGCTATAAATATATATATATAGTCCCACTCTGGTGCTTTGAAAGGAGCCTCATTTCCTGTGTAAGGGCTGAAGTTCTTGGCAAAGCTGCTGGAGGCTGCAGCATCTGAACCACAAAAAAATGGGTGGTGGTTTTTTTTTTTTTAGTAGTAAAATGGTATTTCCTCCTTGACTGAGAATTGTACCAAGCAGGGGCTGGTCTGAGAGCAACTGGGGATGGGAGATGTGGTGCCATGTTCAGGATGATGTGAATAAATGATGGGGGGAAAGGGATTAATTGAATTAATAGTGAGTCCAAAGGTGGCTCAGCCCATGGCAAGGAGCGGGATGGGCACAAAGCTGCTTTCAACCTGCATTGGGCTGGGGAAAATCTGGTTCTTACATCAAAAGGAAAATAAAAAAGCCTCATGACAGGACAAGGGGTGATGGTTTTAAGCTGGGACAGGAGGGATTTACGCTGGAGATTAGAAAAAAGTTCTTTAACGTGAGGGTGATGGATCAGTGGAAGGGGCTGCCCAGAGAGGGGGTGGAGGAACCATCCCTGGAGTCCTTCAAGGTCAGGCTGGATGGGGCTCTGAGCAGCCTGATCTAGGTAGAGATGTCCCTGCTGGGGTAGGGAGGTTGGACTCGATGACCTCTGGAGGTCCCTTCCAGCTTAAACCACTCTATGACTCTATGATTTGGTGTCCCTGTTGCTCAACTTCCCATGAAAACGATCAGCATTGGTCACAAAAGAAAAGGGGAGCCCTTGGGTGTGTGTCCAAAGCAGATGGTCCTCCCTGAGCAGCTCTTGCCCAGCAGGCAGCCCAAGGGCAGGGACACCACATCTCAGCACGTCCTCAGGTTCCTCACATTTGCATCCCCAGGAAAACTGAGACACTTGACCACCCACCGGAGGAGAAAAGAGGCCACCGGGAAATTCATTCCTTGTTGTCCCCGAGCCAACAAACAGATGTTATCAGGGCAGAGTCATCGTGCAGCGTGACCACCACAAAGCATCCCACCACCAGAGCTTCTCACCAGCACCAGAGGATCCCATCCCACCACTGCTAGTATGTCCCACCACCATAAGAGCATCCAACCACCAGAACATCCCACCATCACCAGAACGTCTCATCACCACCAGAACGTCCCACCACCACCAGAACATTCCACCACCACCAGTCCTTTCCACCACCAGAGCTTCATAGGGGGCTCTTGTTTTTCCCAACTGAGTCTCAGACCACATCAATCAGGTGGTGCCAACCCAAGCTGGGGTTGTTCATGCTCACCAAGGACCCATTTTCACACATTTTCTGCCTCTTTCAGCCCAGGAGAGTCTCCTTGGTGAATGTGCTGCTGCCAGGAGAGAGGCACATTTGAGGGTGAGGAAGGAATGAGCCTGTCCTTGCAGAAGCTTGGGTAAAATCTTCATTTTAAAAGGCATTTAACAGAGGAAACTCTTCTTGAGAAAAGTCGCTTTCAAAAAAACCCACCCCAACAAACCCCCAAACCCCAAACCCATGTAGCTTCTATCAAAAAAAGAAGAAGTTGGACCAAAACTGGATGAGCAACGTGTGGAGGATCTGAGAAGGGCTTGACAAGTTCCCTAAACTTGAAAAAAAAAAAGGGGGGGGGGGAAAAAAGGGGGTAAGAAAGGAAATTACACAGAGAAGGATGAAAAGCTGGGCAGGGACCAGGCTCCTAAAACACACGTTGGGTCAGTTGTCTGCAGGAGGATGAAATTCTATGAGTGGGGCTGTGGAAGGTGCCAGGAGGACTCGTGGTGCTGCCAACGTGGTGCCATGGGTGCTGCTCGTCCAGCCCAGCCCATCGCCCACCCCTGAGGATGGCACCAAGGAGCAGACACGGGCAAATTAATGCCAGTTCCACCTTGAGTGACATCAATAATTGATTTTTGAGGTAACCTGAGCAAGGAAGGTAAGAAGCCTCCCTTGCATCCAGCCTTAAATCGTGAGGGTTTGATTTCTGCGTTGATCCCTGGGGGTTATTTTCATCACGGAGCCATCACCCATGTGCTGTTCCCCCTCTGGTCTCCCCCAGGTCCTGGTTCCTCCACTGCACTGCTCCCAGAGCAGCCAATCCCACCAGCAGCCACCCTCTCCTGCCTCAGTTTCCCTTCCTCTCCCAAGGTGGGTCAGGATGACACCACTTCATCTTCACTTTCCATCCCTGGACACCAAGCAGGGGCGAGCTGTCCCCAGCTCCTCCCAACCATCCATCCCTCTTCATCCTCCCCATGGCTTGTCCAGGAATCTCACCAGCTACTTCCAAGCACATCCTTTTGCCAGATTGCCACCCTTGCTGTCCCCCCAGCTCTGCCACCACCTTCATCTCCACACAGGACATTGAGTCATTGCTTAAAACCCAGGTGAAGGGTAGAAGGGCCTCATCCAGACTTTCTGGATGCTGCTGAGGAGCAAACCATGCCTGGTTTCAAACATGTCGGTGCCTCTTCCCAAGAGCCACTCACACGGGCAATCCCTGTCCCATGTCTTGCCCATGCCAGGTGTCCCCAGGCACCACAGGAGATCTCTAGGGGGTAACACCCAATGGAGTGACCAACCCCACTCACCATGGACCTTCACCATGTCCCCTCCAGCCAACGGAGGCAGAAGCTCTTGTTCTGAGGGTGGTTTTGAGGATACAAGATAGAACCCAGGGTGGAGAGGGCAGTGGTCTGGGCATGATGCTGGCATTGGAGGCTGAACCCCACCAGTAACTCAGGTAAGAACCTCCCACACAGAGGTGGCTTTGCCCCCCACCCCTCGGCCAAGGCAGCCCCAGCCGAGAGCCACTGGTGGGAGGGCACCAGGCCCACCCAGGTGTCACCTTGGTCCCCAGGCTCCTCCTTCACTGCCATGGGGGGGAGAGGCTCAGCCACAGCCCGGACCAGCTCCACCTGGACCCATCCCCTGTCCTCCATGGCCCCCTGGGTGGGCGGGGTCAGCACAAGCCCCGCCCACTCAACTCACCTCCACTTATCAGGAGTAGCCCCGCCCACCTGACTCGGTCCCGCCCATCCAACAAGCCCCGCCCCCTTGCTCCTATTGGCCGCCTGGAGATAGCCCCGCCCCCAGACTCACGTGATTTGACCACNCCATAGTCCCGCCCCCTCGTTCTGATTGGTCCCGGGAGGTTCCAGGAGGCCCGCTCACCCGATCTCCGCCAAGCTCACTGGTCCAGCCGGACGCCACTCAACTCTAAGTCCCGCCCCTCCCCGAGAGCCCCGCCCTCCACCCCTCCTTTGGGGACCACCCTGTTAGCTCCGCCCACTCCTGCCCCGTGGTCCCGCCCCCGTGCAATCTCCGTGTGCTGATTGGCTCCCGCGCCTGCCACTCACACCCCACAGCCCCACCCCGCGGCCCGACGTGGCGCCCCCTGGCGGGGATGGGCGGGGCCGCTGGGGGCCGGGCCGGGGGGGCTCGGGTCGGGTTGATGCGGTCGCTCGGGCTCCGGTCCTGACCGGGAGGGTTCTTCGGTGCCCGGCTCAGCCCCGGGGGCTGCGCGACCCCTCGGAGCACCCTGAGGGCTGTGAGCCAGCCCGGGTGGGCAGGCCCGGGGTATGGGGGGGGGGGTTCCACAGGCCCGGGCGTGCGGCCTGCACGGCTCCCGCTGCGCTGAGGCCGTGCCCCGGCCTCCAGGCCCAGCCCAGAACCACGGCGGGATGCGGCGTCTGCTCAGCCCCAAATACAAGCAGCCCACGGAGGCGTGCGGCCCTGGCGGCCCCCGGGCTGGGGGTTACCGGGAGCCCTGGGCCTGCTGGTCTCCTGCGCATCGTCTCTCTGCCCTCCCTCCTCTGCTGAGCTTCCCGGTATCCCGCTGAGCAGCGGTTGTCTGGCTTCGTTTAGCATATGGGATGGATTTAGCCCTGCCTGGGGCCGGGGAGGAGGTGGGGAGAAGGCAGCCCGGGGCTGGCAGGGCTGTGTGGACAAGGCTGTGTGAGCCTCTTGCCTTTTGTGCTGTGAATGGGGAGCTCTGGAGGGGTGTGTGCCCGGGCAGGGCTCAGCCTTTCCTGGGCACAGAGATGCTCCAGTCCCACCAGCATCTTCGTAGCCTCCGCTGGACTCTCTCCAGTAGCTCCCTGACCTGTGCAGCAAGGCCATCTCCTCCCACCCCAGCTTGTCTCGGCTCCCTGTCTGCTGCCTCTCTAATGTACTTTCTGGAAACCTGCCTCTTTCCTTGGGGCCGATCCCAGCGGAGGCTTTAATGGGTTTAATTCAGCCGCTCTTGCAGCGAGGTGATGAATAATTGAAGATATGAAGTCATTGCCGGATAGACATGAGGGGAGGAAGGAACAGAGGAGGCTGTTTGACAAAGGACAGCGAGATCCTTGGCATCTGCCCACCTCTCCCACCCCTTCACCTGGCTGAAGACATCCTGCTCCTGCATGACCACTGGGATCTGGGAGGGCAGGACCTTGACCCCAAGGCAAGGGAGCACGAGGCTCAGACCTGTTTTAGCAGCTCCCTCTTACTGAAGACCATGCTGGGCTGGCCCAGTCCACCCAGTAACTCTGCTGGGTTGTCCTTTGGGACTCTGGCTCAGGCTTGGCTGCTCTGCAGGGCTTCAGGAGACCCCCTTCTGGTGGGCTGGAGGGATCTGGGGGCTGCTTCCCAGTGGAAGTGGGGGAGGCTCAGGCTGTTCCTGGGTGGGGCCTGATCCTCTGCCTCAGGTTCCAGTGGGAGATGATGGAGAAGGACTGAGGAGCAGGGCAGGGGAATGGCAGGCTGGACACTGCTCCCAAAGGACCTGCAAGCTGAGGGCAAGAAGAAGTGGCAGCAGAGGGGCTGCAGGGGCTGTGGGCCCTGGGGGATGCTCTTTTCCTCAGGGATTGTGAGCTAGAGTCTCCTTTTCCAACCCCCCTCCCCAGCCAGAGCCAGGATTGTCCCAGGGTGCTGCCACAAGGCTCCTCACCCCCCCATGGGCTGGCCCAGGCTCAGGGAGAGCACAGATCCCCCTTGTTCCAGCAGGAAAACAGAGGCACAGAGAGCCCACAGTCCTGCCTCTGTTACCCGCCGGCTGTGCTGGAACGGGCGGGCTCAGGGCTCTCAGCAGAGACCCTGCTTGAATTCACCCCTCCAAGGTGAGCTCCCAAATGTGAGAACCCTTCAACCACCCTTCTAGACACCCCAAACCAACCTCCTGAGCCCCCCGGTGTGGATGAGCTACTGGAGGGGTCAGTGGCTGTGACAAACCTTCCACAAATCCAATCCTGAAACCTCAACTGCACCCCAGCCCTGGTGAGGGGGGTGTTTGCTCAGATCCTGGCTCAAAACCATCTTCTGAGCCAAAACACCCCCATGGTCCAGGGAAAGGGGGGGTCTTGGGTGCAAGGTGGTGGCTCAGACCCAGCAGGAGGGTCAAAGATCCCAGGGCACCAGGAGGAACCTGCGTATGGGGTGAGGTTCATCTTTGCATCCCAGTTTTTGGAATGCTTTGGGCAAAGCAGCTGCTGTTGAATTGTCACCTGCTTGTGGTGTCCAGGAGCTCCTGGGCTGCTCTTGAGTTGTCATCTGCTGGTGGTGTCCAGGAACTCCTGGGCTGCTCCGTGGGGTGGTGAGCAGCAAGAGACAGGGATAGTCCTGGTGTAGGAGGACCAAGCTCCCCTTGGGAGGTAGAGCAGCTGCTTCAAAGGGTCTTGGAGAGAACTGCTTAGCTCAGGGGGTCCATAGGGCCCTCACCTCTGTCCTGGGTGAGTTCTTCTTGCCCAGTTTTTCCAAGGCAAGGTGTAATCCCAAAATATCTCCAGGTGTCTTCTCTGCACTCCAGCTTCCACTTGTCCAAGGATGCAGAAGCAAAGCTAAGAATGGTTCCCAGCTGGATCTACAAGAGGAGACCTGAGCCCCACCTTGGTTGTGCTGCTGCAGAGGTGGCTGCCCAGGTGACAGACTTGCTCTGGCCCAAGACCTGGAGGTGGGAGTTGTTTGCCATCTGCTGGAGAACTTCCCCACTGCAGGGACAGCAGGTCCAGCTGGAGCACCCTGGGGGTGAGCACCTTGCCCAAGCTGCTTGTGCCAGGAGCAGGTGGTGGGAAAGGCTCCAAGGTAGGACATGGGCAGCTTGGTTCAAAGAGATTTTTAAGGTCCTGGAGTCCAACTTAACCCATCCCTGCCAGGGCACCACTAACCCCTGGCCCTCAGCACCACATCTCCACGGCTTGGAAACCCCTCCAGGGATGGGGACTCCACCACTGCCCTGCCCAGCCTGGGACAACCCTTTTGGGGGAGATGTTTTGCCTAAAATCCAACCTCAGCCTCCCCTGGTGCAACTTGAGGCTGTTTCCTCTTGTCCTGTCACTTGTTCCTTGGGAGAAGAGCCCGACCCCACCTGGCTCCAACCTCCTTGCAGGGATTTGAGAGCCAGAAGGTCTCCCCTGAGCCTCCTTTTCTCCAGGCTCAACCCCCCCAGCTCCCTCAGCTGCTCCTCACCAGACTTGTTCTGACCTTTCCCCAGTAGCCTTTGGCTGTCAGAACATGATCCCTGAGAAAATATCTTCTTTGGGGTGTCAGGGTTGTGTGTAGGACCCTGGGATTGCTGCAGAAGAACGTGGGTAGCGTAGGAGGCAGGGGCTGCAGGAAGGTCTGGGCTGTAGATCTATCCCAATCTTCTTGATATGGGCACAACCCCCGTTCACCAGGGCTCTTGTGGAGCTTTGTCTTTATTTTCTAGGCTTCTGAAACCTCCCAGTCTGCCCTGCAGACATCACGGGTACCTCCAGCTGAGGACAACAGGAGGCAGACTTGGCAAGTACAAAGCCCCACGGACACCAAGTGCTCTGAAATGTGTCCTGCCCTTTTCAAGCTGGCACCTGAGTGGGTTTGCTTTTAATTTCTCTGAACCTCCATGTGCTGGAGCTGCTGGGCAAACCCTGCTCAGCTCCAGGCTGCTTGGTCCTGAGGACATCTTCAGGGAAACCTGAGAGTGACCTTCCAGGACCTGAAGGGGCTGCAGGAAGGCAGGGGAAGGTCTGTTCAAAAGGGTTTGTAATGATGGGACAAGGAGTGATGGTTTTAAGCTGGGACAGGAGAGATTTAGGCTGGAGATTAGAAAAAAGTTCTTTAATGTGAGGGTGATGGATCAGTGGAAGGGGCTGCCCAGAGAGGGGGTGGAGGCCCCATCCCTGGAGTCCTTCAAGGTCAGGCTGGATGGGGCTGTGAGCAGCCTGCCCTAGGTAGAGATGTCCCTGCTGGTGTATGGGGATGACCTTTGGAAGTCCCTTCCATCCCAAACCATTCTATGAAACAAAGGTACAAACGTGTGGCTATCACTTGGCAAAGGCAACCTCTGTATCCATCCTCGGGGAGAAGTGCTCCCAGATTCCTGGGATGGCCACATCCTCCCCTGGCTGCTGGACCCCTCCTGCTCCTCAGGCTCCTGGGCCAAACTTGAGGCTTTTCTTGGCACCCCAAATTTGTTTGGGGGAAATTGCACAACCTGCAGCAGCGCATTTCTGTGTTCTTAGAAACAGTTGGTGCTTTGCTGCTGACATTTACCAAAAATACTCCTCTGGAGGTAGAAATCTCACTCCAGGGATTTCAATGTGATTTCCCAAGCTACACTTTAGTCCTTATGCTCCTGTAGGACCAACTGTCTTGAGGAATCAATTCTGGACAGTCCCAGAGGATGTAGACTAAAGGTCCATCGAGTCCAGCCTCAATATTTCCAGATGTGACCCCCTGAAGGGAAAGACAAATATTTTTTTGCCTCCCTTGGGTGCACTCCCAGCCCCCAACCATCCTCCTTTTGCAAACCTCCTTGAGTTTATCATTTTGAAATCCAAGCCCTGACTCAGCCACGTGGAAATTTCCTTCCCATCACCACATCCCTTGGCAAGGAGCTGCTCATATGAAGAGCTGCTTCTGTTTGGTTTCAACCTGGCTCCATTTGGTGGCCCATGGTTCTTAGTCTGGGAGGGCCAGTGAATAACTGATTTTTGTCCCTCCTTCTAGGCCACCCATCACTTTGCAGGCTTCAATTCCCATGCTAGAAAGTCTCAATCCCTTTGGAAAAATGCCTCTTCTCATCTTGTCCTTCTTGGAACCCCCCCCTGCAGTCACTGACTCCCCCCAACCATTCTCTTTCTGCTCCCAGCTCGTTTGCTCCCAGTTAGCACCAGTGTCACCCCCACCAGGGACATTGTGACCCCCCAGAAATGCCTCCAACCTGAGTCGTGTGGTGGAGCAGGCTCAGAAAAGCCTCCCCCCTGCATCCCAAACCTGCTCTGCTGAGGGATCCAAAGGCACCATGTGTGGTTTCTGTCGAAAGCTGAAACCCACCATAAGGCAGAGGCTTGAGAGGCTCCAGAAATAGCTCCTGTTTGGGATGGATGTTATGGAGGAGGTCTGAGAAATCAAAATATTTAGAGATTTGCATTATTTGTCTTGGCAGGAAGGAGCAGCCAAGACTGAGATACAAACTCTGCCTTAAAGGAGGGAAGGTTGTTGAGGAAAACAGTGAATAGGGGGAATAACAGAGGTGTCAAAGCCTCCAAGGATTCCTTTTGCCGTGAATGGAAGCAGGAGACACAACCTGGTGTGTCTGAGAGAGAATTCATTGCAAATATCTCAGCATACATGGAAAATATTGATTTTTTCAAGGTGAATCTTGACATTTCCATCAAAGCCACATTTGAATGTTGCAAGAACATCCAGAACATTCAGCTAAAAGCAGCTCCAAGCTGGGCTGTGTTGGTGGGAGCTGCATCCAGCTCATCCCTCAGCCTCTTCTCCTCCTCTCAGTTTTATTCTGGTCCCTGTGTGAGGTGTAACAGGAACGTTAGGACTGGTCTGAGTTGGGAATGGGTGCAAATGATGGAGCTGAACGCACTGGTAGGGATGGAGGGAGCAGGGGAATGAAGGTGGTGGGTGTTGGTGGCAGGTTAGCAGGTCACCAGGGCATGGTGATCATCTCATCTCATCTCATCTCATCTCATCTCATCTCATCTCATCTCATCTCATCTCATCTCATCTCATCTCATCTCATCTCATCATCTCATCCCCTCAGTCTCCTCTCTCCCTGTGCTTTCCCAGTCTGCCACTCTCCCAGCTCTCTCCCCAAGCCTGTTTCTAGCAGCCTCAATGTGCTGTCTGGTGCCTCAGGCAGGGGTGTCAGCCTTGGGCTGTTATCTCAGCCACGTCAAGCTGTCACATCTCCTGTCTCAGGCAGCATGTCTGTCAGTCATGCATGGCCAGCCCCATGGGGACAGGGACCTCCAAAGATCATCTGGTCCAACCCCTCTGCCAGAGCAGGATCACCTAGATCAGGTCTCTCCAGGTGGGGTTTGAATGTCTCCAGAGAAGGAGACTCCACACCCTCCCTGGGCAGCCTGTTCAGTGTCTGGCACCCTCACCATGAAGAAGTTTCTGCTCATATGGATGTGGAACCTCCTCTGTTCCAGCTCACACCCATTGCCCCCTGTCCTGTCACTGGATGTCCCTGAGCAGAGCCTGGCTGGGGGAACGGTTGGACTTGATCTTAAAGATATTTTCCAACCCAAATGATTCTATAATTCTATGATTCGGCTGGTGCAGGAAACTCCTCATTTCCCTTCTAGTTCCTCTTCTGGGTTCCTCCACGGTCATAGTGGGTTCTATTTTTGTGATGATCTTCCTCTGGAGAGGAGCCAGATCCCTTTCTTCACTGGGCCATCATTAAAGGCAGTGTCCAGACACATTCACTAGTCCCATGAAGACTCTTCCTCTGCTCTCCTGAGGCTTCAGCCACCAGCCTTTGCCTGGAACTCCAACAGGAGTTCTCCTGCCAGCCCAGTGACACCATTTCTGTCCCAAATAATAGGAGCTAAACCAGCAAATCTCTTCTGTGGGTGTCTGTGCCTGCTGGGACAATGTCAGGAGGGGGTTGAATCTATGCTGCTGGAACCAAATAACCACCTAAGCCAACTCTGCTGTGCTTCTAAAGCTCTTTTAACCATTCCCCCATCCCTGCCAGGGCACCACTAACCCCTGGCCCTCAGCACCACATCTCCACACCTTGGAAACCCCTCCAGGGATGGGGACTCCACCACTGCCCTGCCCAGCCTGGCACAGCCCTTCACAACCCTTTGGGGAAGATGTTTTGCCTAAAATCCAACCTCAACCTCCCCTGGTGCAACTTGAGATCATTTCCTCTTGTCCCATCACTTGTTCCTTGTGAGAAGAGCCCGACCCCACCTGGCTCCAACCTCCTTGCAGGGATTTGAGAGCCAGAAGGTCTCCCCTGAGCCCCCTTTTCTCCAGGCTCAACCCCCCCAGCTCCCTCAAGCAGCTCCTGACAACACTTGAGTTTCCTGGTGACTCATTGCAATGATGCTCAAGAACAGAAGAGGAGCCCAGGGCTGGGGTGTCCCCATGCTCTACCCCATGCTGACGTTCTGGTGACCTTCTGGGTCCCCTGCAGAAAGACCCCATCTCCTTGGGGCAATGCTGTGAGTGGGGCATGGCTGCCCTGTGCTGAGTGGGCAGATGGGGACCCTGACTCACGGGTCCTTCTGCGTGAGAAGCTGGTTGTCCCCACTCTGGGTGTGATGCAGCCATTCTGAGAAACACGGCGTGGCAGCCATGGTCATCCTCCAGCCATTGCTGTCTCATGACTTCTAGGCAAGAGGACCATCTACTAATCTCCTGAACCATTTCTTCTGAGTTCCCTGCAAAGTGCTTCGGTCAGGGGAAAGGAAGAGGGAGGTCATATCCTGTTCTCTAGCATTTCATGGTCTCCTGGCACTGCCCCTCAGGGCTCTGGGCACTTCCCCCTGGGTGCGTGGCACCCTTGACACAGAATTTCTTCCATTGTGTCATGTCTTCTTTCCGGCACATTTCCAGCCCCCCCCCCCAGCCTCTGGCCCTATATAGGGAGGGCTGGACCCCCGGACCTCATACCAGACCCAGCAAGGGGTGCTCTGCAGCAGGGTAGCCTGACCCCTGACTCCTCTCCTTGATCTCCATCCAACAGAAGCATGAAGAGCTCCACGGCTGCCCTTGCTGCGCTTCTTGTGGCCATCCTCTGCTGCCAGGTCTCCTCTTCTCCATGTGAGTCCAGGCTCTCTCCTTCGAGAAGCTCTCTCCTCTTTCTTTCTGCTCTCTAAGGTCTAGTGGCAGCTCTCCCTTGCCAGCTGCAGGAAAGGAGAAGCACATCTGGCAACTCTTTGGCTTCCCGAGGGAAGGGTGACTGTGGTAGGAGCAGCACCTCCTTCAGTGGGGACCTCCTGATCTTCTGACCCTGCTTCTCCCCACTGCCACTTTCTAACCAGAAAACTCAACTTCTCTTGCAGTTACTTTCGACCTTCTTGATGGTCGTCCCTGCTGTGTCACCTACATAGACAAAGAGCTGCCCTTGCACCGTGTGGTGGATTATCAGCACACAGGCAGCAGCTGCTCAGAGAAAGCTGTGATGTGAGTACATCTCCTGCCCAAATCCCGGGGGACCCTGCTCCACTGAAGGGTGGGGGTGCCAGGGAACTCCACAGCTCACCCCGTTTTGGAGAGGGAAAACACCAGGCTGGGCTCTCCTGGCTTAGGATGGAAACATCTCAGAGGCTGATCCCACATTCCCAGGCAGCCAGTTTCGGGACATCCCTGTTAGATTGGAGCTAAAAGAGCTTCTGCTGGTCACCCTCCTCATGCCCAGATGAGCCAGGCAGGATGGTGTGGCTTACATGGCACTTGGAATGACATTGAGCCACCCTCCCTATATTTCCCTGGGGCTGTTCTGCAGCTAGAGAGGTGCCTGGCTTTGTGGGATTCACTAGGAGTAGATGCTCCTCTCCTCTCTCTCCTCTCCTCTCCTCTCCTCTCCTCTCCTCTCCTCTCC
>VYZX01010463.1:153940-174739 GCA_013401335.1 Brachypteracias leptosomus
CTCCTCTCTCCTCTCTCCTCTCTCCTCTCTCCTCTCTCCTCTCTCCTCTCCTCTCCAAGCTCCTTTAACTGGGTTTCCTTCTGCAGATTTATTACAGTGAAAAACAAGATGGTCTGTGCCAAACCTGAGGAAAAGTGGGTCCGGGACATTATGCACCAGCTGAAGAAAGAAGCAGGCAGTGGATGAGCAGCACCCTCCTCCTTATTTAATGCAAACTATTTAATGCAGTGTTTAGCTCTTTTATTTAAGTTCATGCAAAGGCATTCTTAATTTATTTGGCATTTTCAGTGCAATCTTTCAGTCTGATTTGTGCTGATCATGTCGAAGTTATTTTGTGTAATAAAAAGGAGCAAAACCTTCAGCTTCTCTCCCTGGTTCTTGGGATGCTGCCCAGGGGCTGTGATGGGCAGTGGGAGCTGGGAGGGGGCCAGGCTGGCACTAGGTGGGTCTGTGGGGTGGAAAGGACCTTTCAAGCTCATCTGATCCACCCCCCTGCACTAAGCAGGGACATCTGCAGCTAGAGCAGGTTGCTCAGAGCCCAACCTCCCCTGGGATGGTTCCAGGGATGGGGCAGCCACCACCTCTCTGGGCAACCTGGGCCAACATCTCACCACCCTCAGTGCCAAAAATCTCTCTTCTCTCTACTCTAAATCTCCCTCTTTTAGTTCCAAACCATCCCCCCTTGTCCTGTCCCAACAGTTTGCTCAAAAGTCTTTCTGCCAGGCCCCTTGAAGCATGTTGGAGCTGTGCTTAAAGGAGGAGGAGAAGCTCATCCTGCTCCTGCTCCTGGTTTGATTAGAACCAAACCAATTCTGTCCTTGATTTCACTTCAGCTCAGTCCCTGCTAACTCACTGTGTTTTCTGAAGTTCACGGGATGTTTTCACAGCATCTGCTTCCAGCAGTGACAACACTTGATGTTCAGGGTTCCTACCAAGGATTGGGGTGCAGACCAAGGTCACTGCCAGATCTTGTGAACCACATTGAGGGGAGCAGAGACTGAAAGGCTGAACCTGTGGGGCGAAGCGGCCAAGACAGGTGACCCCAAACTGACCAACAAAGGATTTCATCCCATATATGTCATGTCCAGTGTAAAGCTGAGGGATCACGAGGGGCTCAGCCCTTCCCTTGCCACCCTTCCTTCTTGGCCTTGCCCTTTCTTCTCAGCCCTTCTTGTGCTTCTTCCTCTCCTTCTTGTCAAGGGCTGGCACCCAAGGAGAGCTCTGTTCGTGCTGCCTTTGATCCTGATTCGTGTGCTCCTGATCCCAGCTCCTGAACTCAGTCCCCATCAGCTGCTGAGCCCAGCCTGGGACTTCCCCAGTGCCTGCTCCACAGCCTCAGTGATGCAACTGCCATCAGGGGGTGGTTGGGTTCAAGATTGGTTTGTATATAATTGCAGATATTCCCTTTTCTTATTATTATCTTCCTTAAAGCTGTTTCAGTTTTCTGACCCAGAAGCCTTTCTCCTTCCTCTCCCATGTGGGAGGGGAGGGTCCACCAGCCACCCATGAGTCTCTCTCCCACATGCCCTTTCTCTTTCCCTTTTTGGGGGACAAAATGGGGTTAACAGAGAGTGTCCGTTATAGATCTGGTGGAGTGACCCTAAACCTTGACACCCAGCTTGGCTGGCACCTCTGGGCAAGGAGGAGGCAACTCTGGGGGTCCCACTGCAGCCAACCCCAGAGATCACCCCGTGCCCTTTTCCATCCCCCTGCCCGGGGTTATCTGTGAGCACAGATTATTCCTGGTGCTTCCTAATTTGTCCTGCTCTCCCCAGCAGAGTTTTTCTTTCACTTTGGAGGGAGGCCCAACCTCCAGGGCTGGCTGCAGCTGGCCCAGCCAGTGCCACGCTCCTCCCCCAGCCGCCACCGGCGCTTCCGTGCCCGGTGCTGCTCGGCGGTGAGGCCAGATTCTGCTCCAGATTCTGCTCCAGCTTCTGCTCCAGCTTTTCCAGCTTCTCCTCCACCTCTGCTCCAGCTTCTGCTCCCGCTTCTCCTCCATTTCTCCTCCACTTCTTCTCCGACTTCTCCAGCTTCTCCAGATTCTCCTCCACTTCTTCTCCAGCTACTCCTTCAGCTTCTCCAGCTCCTCCTCCACTTCTCCAGCTTCTCCTCCATTTCTCCAGCTTCTCCAGCTTCTCGTCCAGCTTTTCCAGCTTCTCCTCCAGCTTCTCCTCCAGCTTTTCTAGCTTCTCCTCTACTTCTTCTCTGGCTTCTCCAGCTTCTCCTCCAGCTTCTCCTCCACTTCTCCTGCACTTCTCCGTCTTCTCCACTTCTCCTCCAGCTTCTCCACTTCTCCTCTAGCTTCTCCTCCACTTCTCCAGCTTCTCCTCCACTTCTCCTGCACTTCTCCGTCTTCTCCACTTCTCCTCCACTTCTCCACTTCTCCTCTAGCTTCTCCTCCACTTCTCCACTTCTCATCCAGCTTCTCCAGCTTCTCCTCCGGCTTTTCCAGCTTCTCCTCCAGGCTTTTGAGGCACTATCAGTGCTGCCTCACCCTGAGGCTCCTGCAGCCCTGCCTGCCTTTGCTGGTTGACCCCGGGGGGAAGGACGAGGTGCCCAACAAGACCACCTACCCAAGGAGGCCACCATGGCCCTGGCGGGTGCCTTGGAACGCCTGCAGGAGGAGGCCATCTGCCCCATCTGCCTGGAGTACATGAGGGACCCCGTCAGCATCGACTGCGGGCACAACTTCTGCAGGGGCTGCATCACCCAGCACTGCCAGGACAAGGGGCTCTGGGCTGAGGGGCCCTTCTCCTGCCCCCAGTGCCGGGCGTCGTGTCACCGCAGCGGCTTCCGACCCAACAAGCAACTGGCCAACATCGTGGAGAACATCCGCCAGCTGGGGCTCTGGAGCAGCCCGGAGGGGGAGCCGGGGCCGGGGCCCCCCCTGTGTGCCCAGCACAACGAGCGCCTCAAGCTCTTCTGCGAGGAGGAGGAGGAGGCCATTTGTGTGGTGTGCAGGGAGTCCCTGCACCACCGCTCCCACACCGTCTACCCCATCGAGGAGGCTGCCCAGGTGTACAAGGTAAGGACGGGGTTGGGGTTCCCCATCCTGCCATCAGACACCATGGACACGCTGGTGATGGGACCACCAGGTCCTCACCTCTCCTCTCCCAACAGCAGAGGAGGGGGTGGAAGAGGTCAGAGAATGTTTGAGGCTGGAAGGGACCTCCAGAGCTCATCTGGGCCAACCTCCCTACACCAGCAGGGACATCTCTACCTAGGGCAGGCTGCTCAGAGCCCCACCAAGCCTGACCTTGAAGGACTCCAGGGATGGGGCCTCCACCCCCTCTCTGGGCAGCCCCTTCCACCTTCATATTAAAGAACTTTTTTCTAATCTCCAGCCTAAATCTCTCCTTTCCTAGCTTAAAACCATCACTCCCAGCTACTCTCATTGAGGGGTGAGGCTGGACCTGCTGGCTCCCAACCTGTGGAGCACCCAGGATGGTGCTCAGCACCCAGCCCCCTGCCCCTCCACGACCCTCCTGGAGAAGTTGGTTGGAGGGGTACACCCAAGCCCCATGTCCCAACCATGCTCCTGGCCCCAGCCACCCCCCACCCCAGCATTGTGGGGAGCTGCCCCTTAGTCCTCCAGAACCTAAAGAGTGAGAGAAAAGCTGAGGAAACCCCCAAGGAGCCCATAGAAGGGTTAATGCTGTGAGTGAAGGGCACAGCTGCTGGCTGTGGGTGCCAGGGCTGGCACCGCCTGGCATCCCGGGGTCAGGGTGGCACCAGTGTCACAGCTGAGCTGGGGGGGGAGCTGAGCCCCTTTCTCCTCTTTTTTCAGCTCAAACTCCAGAAATCCCTCGAGCACCTGCTGAAGGAGGTGGAGGACGTGAGGAAGAGCGAGTTGGCGGAGAGGGTGAAGAGCCGGGAGTGCAAGGCAGGTGCTTGGAGCAATTCCTAGAGAATGAGCTCCAGAGGGAGCAACAATTATGATTTGGGGCTGTCAGTTTGTCCTAATCCTCTGGGTGGGACGTGTCCCCAGCTCCTGGTCTTGTATGAACCACTGGTGCTGGAAACCAGGCTCAGAGACCGTGTGTGGCAGCTCTGTAAAAATTATTTAAAAGGTTTGCAAAGAACTAGTTTGCACCCAAACCGAAACCACGGGGGTGAAACAGACACTGAATATTTTCAGGTGACTCTGGTTTTACAAGGTGTGCCCGAGTTACAAGCTACACAGTGAACTCTGCTCCCCAGCAAGAGGAACTAGGAGGGTATTGATGAATAAAAGCTGAATTATTGCAGCCCTGCCCAATTCCAGGCAGTGCTGGGGAGATAAGACTCCAGCAAACCAGTTTCATTTCCCACCCCTTGAGGGTGGAAACTGGAAAGTAAAAGCAGCTACAGAAAAGGAAACGAAACTGTTGGGCTGAATTATCCAGCCCTGAGCTACACTTGGTGATTAATCCTTCAGCCCTGGCTGGGAGAACAGGTTTCTTAGGACTCCAGTTGTGGTTTTCTCAGCTCTGCCTGCCCCAAGGGGGTGGTGGGGTTTTGGGGTGGGGGATGGAGGTTGTGGAAGTGTCACTCCCCACCCACCCCACCTGAGTCAGGGCTCCAGGGCCGTGGCTGAGCTGCCTCCAGCTTCCTTCCAGCCCAGCAGCTGGATTTAGTAAAAAAAAGGGTCCCTTGTGGGATGTGTGTGGGGAAGTGTCTGTGACCATCCTGGCTTATCAAAGGTCCGTGACTCAGCTCCAAGAAGACACGTGCTTGGAGAGAAAAATAAATACAGCTCAGCTCCTTTCTGTTGGTCTTCTTTGTTTGGAGGTTTCACGCTCCTTGCAAACCACAGCTCGTTTTCCTGGTGCCAATTTTTAGGGCTCAGATGGAAAACCCCAAAGCACTGGCAGAACTTGGCTGTCACGGGAGCTCTCGGACACCTGGGGAGTTCCCCCTGGCTCCCCATTTCCATCCCTCCCCAGCCCCAGAGCTTCTTCCACCTCTTTCCCATTGCTGTGGGGGTTTTCCAGCCATGGAGCCATTTCCTCCAGGTGCCTGAGTGAGTGTGAATCAAGCTGGAGGGTTGAGTTGAACCACATCCAATAAAAACCTACCCTGGACACCTGATGGCATCTCCTTGAAGCTCCTCAATGGAGGCATCTGAGGTCCAGCTGAGCAGGAATGCCCCAGGCAAAGTAAACTGAGGATGTGGAGCTCCCAGCAGTTGCCCTCTGGTTGTTTTATTCAATAAAAGTGCTCATCAAAAAAAATGTGGTGGTTTCCCAGGACCTGCTGGAGGCTGGAGAATCTCAGGCTCAGCTTCCTGGCTCATGTTGACCTCGCTTCATGTATTCTCTCCTTGCAAGGACACGGTGAAGAAGAAGAGGGAGAAGATTGTGAGTGAGTTTGGGAAGCTGCATCGGCTGCTGGCCGATGAGGAGAAGCTGCTGCTTCAGAAGCTGGAAGAGGAGGAGAAGAGGATCCTGCTGCTGATCAATGAAAACCTGGCCAGGCTGGCGGAGCAGAAGTGCTTGTTGGAGGAGCTGATCCTGGAGTTGAGGGAGAAGACCCAGCAGCCGGCTGAGGGGCTGCTCAAGGTCAGGCTGTGCCACCAGCCCCATCAACTCAGCCCTGGTGCCTTTGCCATGTGGGACCAGGCTGGCTGGGGGGTGTGAGGAGCTCTGGAGCTCCACACCCACATTGGTTTTCCTCTTCTCCTTCTAGGACATGAAAACGGTCCTGATCAGGTGGGTGCCTGTGCTTGTTCCTCCTGCCATCGTGGCTGCCTCCAGGCTCTGCCCCATGCCAGCCACCCCCCGGCCTCCCTGCCCAGCATCTGGTTTGGTCCTTCCTGGGGTTGACAAAGGAGGAACTGAGGCCAGCAGGGGTTGGAGAAGAGGCTCCATCCTCTTCTTGCAGGGCCTCAGAGCCAAGGTCTTGTAGAGTGTGAGATACCTCCCCTCCTAAGGGATGTGCTGCCCATCTGGCCTTGCTCCATCCTTCCCAGGGACTGGCCGTGCCCCTCCCTGCCCTGTTTAGCTCTGGTCCCACTGGACTTGCTGCTAAGCCAAGAGCTCAAAGGAGGAGATGTGCAGCCACCAGCAAGACACCAAACCCAGCTCCAGGAGGAGACTGGTCGTGCTGGGGGCTCTGGGTACAGCTCAGGGGCATCCCTCTCCTTTCAGGTGTGAGGGGCTGAAGTTCCCGTCCCCCAAACCTGTGTCTGTGACCCTGAAGGAAAACTACAGCATCCCCGAGCACTGCCTGAGCATGAGGGACATGCTGAAGAAGTTCAAAGGTAAGGGGGCTGCTTCTGTGCCACCTCCTGGGCACTTTTGGGCCCTGGTTGCTCCCCCATATCCTGTGGGGCATGGGGAGGTTTCACCAACCTTTGTCCAGCTGCTCCCAGTTTGAGTTCAGGCTGGTTTCATGATGGGGAGACCTTCCTCATCCTGGTCTTGGGTGGGTTGTGAGGTGACCTTGAATCCTAGAAGGTCTCTCGGGAGTTTTATTGCCCACAAACTCTTGCTCCCAGCGTTGGCTGTCTCCAAAGCTGTGCTGGGGGCTGTGGAGCCCCCTCATTCCACAGCCAGCTGACAAACCCTTTGACGTGGTTTATATTTCACATGATTTCATGTATCTCACGTCCATGTTGCTGGGCAAAGCCACGGGCACAAGCAAACCCAGGTAGGAGGTAGGAAGAGCTGGAAGATCCCAGCATCTGGGTCACAACCACCCTTCTCTCCCTCCAGTGGACGTGACCCTGGACCCCGAGACTGCTCACCCCGACCTCACCCTGTCCGAGGACCGCAAGAGCGTGAGACGTGGCAGCAGGAAGCTGCTCCTGTCCCTCTTTGAGAACCCCAAGAGGTTCGGAACCACCCCGGTGGTGCTGGGGAGCCAGGTCTTCTTCTCAGGTCGCAGCTACTGGGAGGTGCAGGTGGGGGATAAGCCCGAGTGGGGCTTGGGGCTGTGCAGGGAGTCTGCCAACAGGAAAGGCTCCGTCCTCTTCTCCCCAGACAATGGCTACTGGGTGCTGCGGCTGCAGAATGGGGGGAGCTATGAAGCCCTCACCTCACCCGTGTCCCCTCTGAGCCTGAGTGTGAGACCCCGACGTGTGGGGATCTTCCTGGACTATGAGGCAGGAGAAATCTCCTTCTACAACGTCACCGACCGCTCCCACCTCTACACCTTCACCGACAGGTTCTCGGGGAACCTCCGGCCCCTCTTCTTCTTGGGTGCCTTCTTGGGGGGCAGGAATGCAGAGCCCCTGGTGATCTCCTGGGTGAGGGACACGCAGGGGACCGGGTGCATCATCCTGTGACAGAGGCTGCTCGGGCAGGCAACTGGGAGCAGGAGGATGATGATGGGGCAGCACTGGGGAAGACCTTCGTGCCTTGGTGAGCACCATGGTGTGGTCCCCGTGTGCTCCTGGCTGCTGGGGGTGACCCACCAAGTGTGACACTCACTCTGTGTCATGCCCACTCTGCACTGGGGACATGTCACCCCTGCAGCACCCCTGCCCCGCTGCTGGAGGAGGGTGTGACCCAGCCTACCACGTAGGGCTGGTTTTGGTGTGGATTGTACTGGGACGAGGCAATAAAGGGTTGATTTTGGGGAGCCTTGTGCAGTTGGCAGTGTGGTTTTGTGGTGTGTCCATCCCTGCTCATCACTCCCAGCTCATCTTCAGCATCCCAGAGGGCAAAGGTCCTCTCCAGCCCAGAGATCATAGGCTCATAGACTGGTTTGGGTTGGAAGGGACCTTTACAGGTCACCTCGTCCAACCTCCCTGCACTGAGCAGGGACATCTGCAACTATGATGCTGGACCTGAGGCAGAAGTTCTTCTAGGCTGGGTTTTGTGGAGTCTCACCCTCTTCCCTTCAGCTGCAGCCTCTTTCTTTTGGAGTCTGCACAACAGGGAGAAAAGCCCAGCTAGAAAAGCCCAGTCCCAGCTTTGCCATGTCCCAGGAAGGGCCGTGGATCCCAAAAGGGCAAAGGGCCTCCATGGGCTCTGCAGCTCCATGGAGACCTCACAGAGAGAGTTTACGGAGCCTGAGAAGATAAAATAAAAAGAAGATGAGACAAGACATGAACTTTGAGGTCTTGAGAGAGGGAGGGAAGCAGAGGGAGGAGTGGGAAGGACAACCAGGGAACCCTGTTGTGCGGGGGGACAGTTGGGAAGGGACCAGGCTGAATATCAGGGGCAGGAGGAGGTGACGGGATGGAAATTGCCCAGAAAGCAGAAGCAGCTTGACCATGGCAGGGTGATGGGTGAGTGGCACTTGCTGGGGTGATGAAGAGTGTTTCCAGACACAGGGGGAAGTGCAACATCTCCGAGCTCTTGCAGGCGGCAGGAAGGAGTGAGTGAGTGGCAAGGATGTGAACTCACCCCATGCAGTGGCCAAAGTGTTCCTAGAAACCATGAATCTGCATCTCCGAAGAAGGAGACCAAAGGGTGAGGGCAGCATGTGACAGCTCTGGGTGTGATATAACATTTTCCATCTGGAGGATTCTCCACATCACCTGTGACTAAGATACCATCTGCCCTGAGATGCCCAGACTGGTTGGCAGTGGGCAGCTGGAGGAGTTCAGGAGCTCTGGGACCTGCCGACTTAGAGCTAAACCTGTTCCTGAAGCTATTTTAGAATTGTCAGGGTTGGAAGGGACCTTCAAGATCATCTCGTTCCAACCCCCCTGCCATGGGCAGGGACACCTCCTGCTACATCAGTTGCTCACAGCCCCTGGTCTTCAAAATGTCCAGGTATGTGTCTTCCAGCACCTCTCTGGGCAACCTGGGCCAGTGTCTCCCCACCCTCCTGGGCAACAACTTCTTCCTAACGTCTCATCTCAATCTCCCCACCTCTACTTTTGACCCGTTCCCCCCAGTCCTACCACTCCCCAACAGCCTCAAAAGTCCCTCCCCAGCTTTCTGGGAGCCCCCTTGAGATCCTGGAAGGCCACAAGAAGGTCCCTTTGGAGCCTTCTCTTCTCCAGCCTGAACAACCCCAACTCTCTCAGTGTATCCTTGTAGGAGAAATGCTCCAGCCTCTATCATCCATTTTCAAGCAGTTTCTCTATCTCAGGACAAGTCAAGCCTACCCCTGTGCCTGGTGGAAGTACATTGACCTCCATGGAGACCTTGCCCAGCAAGGACCAAGATCCACCTCAGCCATTGAAGTGCTGGGCCCTCAGTTGGGATTCTCCTATGGATGAGTCCCAGCCCAGCAACGTGTTTTGTTCCCCAAGGTCCCACAGACAGAACCTGCCCCACCTGTGTGAGGCTCCACCTTCCCCCAGGTGATCATGGTTGGGGTGGTGGGGGAGGCTGGAGATATATTAACCAGGGACTGAAGCAGTTGGAGAGAAGCAACAGAAGAAAGAAGGAGCACCAAGGAGCTGATTGGTTTGAGGAGAGTTCCTGCAGAAGAGAGTTCCTGGTGGGGCCATTGGAGGAGCTTCTTGTTGGGGGCACTTGCTGAGCTCTCTCTCAGTGCTGTGTTTGAGATGGATGATTTGAGGTGGAGAAGAGCAACCAGGTGAAGAAGAAAAGCTGAAGGTATGTTGAGGGGATGCTGCTGAGCTTGATATTGGCCTGAGGAAGAGGAGAGCTGGCAGCACAGCCATGAGGGACATGACACAGCATGGAGCTGGTGACCCTCACACCATGAGGTTAGTTATGACCATACCTGACCTCCATGTGCCAGGCCAACCACTCAAACCATTTCCATTTGATTTCTCTCTGCTGGGGGAAGATGGGCACCTACAGATGTGAGACCTGCTCAGTGCAGGGGGGTTGGACTGGGTGACCTTTAAAGGTCCCTTCCAGCCATTCCATGGTTTTGTAGGGACATTTTGGGTTGAGAGGCTCTTGCTATAGATTCATTTAGGTTGGAAAGGACCTCTAGGATAGAATCATAGAATAGTTTAGGCTGGAAGGGACCTCCAAAGGTCATCTGGCCCAACCTCCCTACACCAGCAGGGACATCTCTACCTAGGGCAGGCTGCTCAGAGCCCCAGCAAGCCTGACCTTGAAGGACTCTAGGAAAAGAGGAGGTGGCATCACGGGCAGGATCATCAAGTCCAACCTTTGTCCAACATCTCCCTGACCCCTAGGCCATGTCTCCAAGCACCACACCTACTTGTTTGTTGAACCCCTCCTATGGTGGGGTCCTCCCAGGATGGATCTGCTCGAGGTGTCTGGTAAGTGTCTCCTGGAAAGAGTCTCCCCAGCCAAATTCACAGCCCTGCAGCTTTAGAAATTGCTCCCTCAGCAAACGTCAGCATCTTTCCTTCTCTTCTGGCTCAGTGGAAAATGCTTCATCTTCTCAAGGGCTTGTGAGGAGTCATCTGCCTCTTTCTAAGAACTGAGCAGAAATATCCTCTTGGGTCTTCACAGCCACTTTTGCCTTCTGGCTGTGGTGGGGAAGGTGAGATCCAGGGATGTGGTGAGGGTTTTCCTGCATCACTCAGCTCCAGATCAGCCTCAAAGAGCTGCAGCAGGGTAGGGGTAGGACTGGGGGGAATGGGTCAAAACTCGAGGTGGGGAGATTGAGATGAGACCCTAGGAAGAAGTTCTTGCCCAGGAGGGTGGGGAGACACTGGCACAGGGTGCCCAGAGAGGTGCTGGAAGCCCCATCCCTGGAGGTGTTCAAGACCACGTTGGATGGAACCTTGAGCAACTGCTCTAGTGGGAGGTGTCCCTGGGTTAGAACGAGATGATCTTGAAGGTCCCTTCCAACCCTGACAATTCTGATTCTATGACAAATATACCCCCTACTTGGGGCCACCTTCTGGTTCTCCTCCTCCTCCTCTTCCTCCTGTGCAAAACATGGTGGCTCTGATGCCTTCTCCATGCTGCCCATGGGCTTTGGAGGCTGCTGCCAACCTGCTGGGAGCTGCTGCTGCCTTTGCCTTGCTCGTGAGGGCTCCGTTCACACCTCTGAGCCTGGGGGAGGGTTGAGGAGCACGTTGGAGTCATCACATGAGCTTTGAGGGCTCCTCGGAGCTGTTACACGGGGGTGGGTGTGAGAACAAGACAGACATGAGCAGTTGAGGGCTCCCTGCAGGCTCCCAGAATAGAGGTGAGGAGTGAGCTGAGGTGTCTGCTGTGGGTGGCTTGAACATGACCTGGGTTGTTGAGGACGTTACCTCATGGGGTTGTTTGCAATGGGTTCAAGCAACGCATGGGCTGGATGGTGCTCCCTGGGTGACCCTGAGCTCTGTGGCCTTCAGCAAGGAAGACCAAGGCTGCAGAGCTGCTCCCAGTGCCATAGGGACAGGTGGGGCTTGAATCCAAGAGGGACTGGGGAAGTTCAAGCCATTTTGGGGTGACTCTTGCAGGTCTCCCTGCTCCTGTCCCCAGCTCCTGCTGTTCTTTGGGGTAAGGGCAGCTCTGGTGCCAATCCCAGTCCTCAGGGTGAAGCTACTGGGCTCCAGCACTTAGATATGGGGCTGGCTGGTACCCAACAGCCAAGGTGTCCTCACCTCCATGGCAGGGGGCTTGGAACTAGATGACCTTTGAGGTCCCTTCCAGCCTTGACAATCCTATGATTCTATGACCACCATGAACCCTCCTCCCAGAGCTGGCCCTGGGGGACTCAGGGCTGTGTCCAAAGCCACCTGCAGGAGCAGCTCCTTGTCACAGCCACCTTCATGGAGATGTCCACCAGAACCTTCCATCCAGGGGCTGCCTCCCAGCAGCATCTTTGGAGGGGGGGAGCTCTGGTTCTCCTCCCAGATTCAATATATAGACATTATGGGATGAGTTGAGTGCAGGCAGGTCTATGACCTCAACCTTTGGCTGCCCTGTAGGTACCAGAGGTCCAGGAACCCTCATTATTTACTCAACAGCACAGGTCCAGAGCTGATCAGAGCATCAGTGGTGAGGGCTCCATCTCCTCCAGCTCCCCCAGGACACCAGTTGAAGTGGAGATGTGTCATGGGCAGGACCTGGGCCTACAAGGAGACAACATCTCTGGATAGGAACCTCCAGAGATGGGCAGATCTTGGTGGCATGGAGAAAAACCACTGTTTCTAGTGAGGGGGACACATCTGGCCAAGCCTCATGGTCCAGCTAGATGAGAATTTAATGAAATAACTCTAAAAATCTTGTAATTCAACAGATTTTTTCCACCCTCAGCTCTGGGAATGGTTGATCCATTGTAGCTGTAGGAACATCCAACCTCTTCAATCCCAGCCCCTGGAGGGACCATTTTAATTGCCTCTAATGGGGCCAGGGATGGGATTTAAGTAGCTGCCAGGAGCCTTAATGAGCAGTGATTAAATACCTTATAAAAAGGAGTGAGCCAAGCTACCTGAGCACAATCTATGTCCTCCTCACACCTCCTCCTTTTCCTCTTATTTTGCAAAATAAATTCCAGATAAAGGGTTTTTAATAGTGTAGAAAAGGGAATAAAGGGCCCGTTGCCACTGTGATAATTTCATGTTGTCATTGGGGAGAGTTGCAATAGAGGCAAAGACAGAGAGTTCTTACAAAAATATTTATTTCTCAGAATTGGAGTTAAATATTGCATCAAAATTACAATTAATTAATTGTAGAAAATACAACCTGAGGAAGAATCTTCATTTAAAAAAATATATCTATTATAAACTTGAAATTGGAATTAAATATTGTATCAAAAATACAATTAATTGTAGAAAATACAACCTGAGCAAGAATCTTTGTTCAAAAAAATATTATAAACTTGAAATTGGAATTAAATATTGCATCAAAAATACAATTAATTGTAGAAAATACAACCTGAGCAAGTCTTCATTAAAAAAAATATATCTATTAAATACTATTCTTATTTATCTGGAGTTATTGCACCTGATCCCTCCCCTATATAAAAAATTAAATATTAAAACACTAAAGTCAGATTCTGGAGCATCTTCTCAGCTGGCTTGCAATGATGTGGAAGCATTTCCAAGGGTCATGGCTCTTCCAGGGGGTGGTGGGGGCTGTCCCAGGACCTCAGTTGAGCTCCAGGTCACTGACGTACTGCTGGACCCAGCTGTCCTCAGGGTTGGCACAGACCTCCCGGCCCTTCTTTGTCACAAACCTGGGGGTGCAGAGAGGTGGAGTTATTGGTGGGGGATCCTTGCATGGAGAGGAACCCTGCGTGGAGAGGAACCCTGCGTGGAGAGGAACCCTGCGTGGAGAGGAACCCTGCGTGGAGAGGAACCCTGCGTGGAGAGGATCCTTGCATGGAGAGGAACCCTACATGGAGAGGATCCTTGCATGGAGAGAAACCCTACGTGGAGAGGAACCCTATGTGGAGAGGCTCCTTGCATGGAGAGGAGCCCTGCCCCAAACCCACCCTCTCCTGAGGACCTCCCATCAAGACAGGTTGAGAGAATTGTGCCTGTTCAGCCTGGAGAAGACAAAGCTCCAGGGGGACCTTATTGTGACCTTCCAGTATCTGAAAGGTGCCTCTAAGAAGGTAGGGAAAGAATATTCATGAGGGTTTGTAGTGATGGGATGAAGGGTGATGGTTTGAAGCTAGAAAAGGGGAGATTTAGGTGGGATATTAGACAAAAGTTCTTTAATGTGAGGGTGATAGATCAGGGGAATGGGCTGCCCAGAGAGGGGGTGGAGGCCCCATCCCTGGAGTCCTTCAAGGTGAGGCTTGCTGGGGCTCTGAGCAACCTGCCCTAGGTAGAGACGTCCCTATTTGTGTAGGGATGACCTCTAGAGGTCCCTCCCAACCCAACCCATTCTATGATTGATTCTATCAACAGTGTCCCGTGCCCATCACATCAAGCACCCACCAGTTAATTTGCAGAATGATGGAGCAGAACCCTGTGTGCTGACCCCACAGAGCATCACCTTCCACCTCCTGTCCTCCATCCCTCCCGTCCCCTGGGGCCTTGTCCTTTGAAAAGGGGTCTTCCCCTCCCTGGATGCCCCATCCCAGCCCCACCCAGGCTTGGAGGACTTACACCACAGCTGGCTGGGAGCACTGGCTGTTGGTCTCATAATATTCCACCACGAAGTTGCGGGGCAGCTGCCGGGAGGTGTAGGTGAAGCAGCAGGAGGTGGGTGGGTCAGAGCCAACTGTGGAAGGCAAAGATGATCATCAGCAGGGGCAAGGGATGGGGAGCAGGGAGAACGTGGAGGAGGAGGAGAAAAAACAAGGTCTTTTTTCTATAATTCCTTCTTTTTTGGGTTCATCCTGAGTTATCAGTGACACAACCCAGGTTGGAAAGGTCCCAATGACCCTGGAGCACCTACCAGAGGATGGTCTGACATGGGAAGGGACACAGGGCTGGTAGAAGCAGCCCTGTCCCAGCAATGCCACCTAAATGTCCCCACTTAGAGAGGAGGTGAAGAGCCTTGGACTTACTTGGTGCAGCAGAAGTCTGGTAGCAGAAGGCAGCGATGAGGACGGCGAGGGCAGCCACGGAGACCTTCATGGCAGCTGGGAAGTGGTGGCTGGAGCTGGAGCAGGCAAGGAGAGCTTGAAAGCCTTGTTTGTGTGTGCTGGGACAAGCAGCAGCTCCCCAATTTAAAGGGTGAAGAGGTCCCCGTGGTGGCTTGCGTGGGCATGATGGAAATTCCCCCAGAGAAGAGAGAGCTTGTGGTGCAGCCTCATGGTGGAACAGAGCAGCAGCCCCAGCCCCGGAAGGGTGAAGAATCTTTCCCCCTCCATTCATTGGGACAGGATATGAAACAGTCACTGCTGCTATTTCTGCTGCTTTCATAAATGTCCTTCGGTAAGAAGTTCCCCTCTGGAGGTTCCTGCATTGGCCAACAGGCTCCTGTTACCCAACCCAAGCTTGGAGGTGAGAGTGAACCCTTCCAAGAGTAGAGTGGTTGGAGAACGTGGATAGGATGAGGCTGATTAGGGCTGAGATCTCCTCTACCTATAGATTGTTTCCCTCCAACATCTGCCCCAGTAACAGGAGATAAGAGCTGTCCCCAGTGGGCTCCATGTCCTGGACATCTTCATATAGTTTGAGGAGACCCAGGTCATGTCCCACAGCCACGACAGCACCAACCGAGGTAGTTTTGGGCATGAAATAAGTCCCAGAAGCTAAAGAACTTGAGTTTCCTCCTCACTTTAAGGGAAGGGAGAGCTGAGATGAGGTGTTGTCTCCTGGAGGTGTCTGCCACCCTCCAGGTTCTCTAAGGACACCCTGAATGACCAATTTAGGTTTGACAGATAAATTCCAAGGGCTGCTGAGAGCTGAGACTTATCATTGCTAGGCAAGGAGGTGCAGGGAGACAAAAGGACTTCCAAAAGGAGTCTCCTGCTGGGAGCTGTGGTGGTGATTTACACCATGGAGCACGGCCAAGCTGAGCATCACCTTCCTCACCACACCATGGCCAAGCACCTCTCCTATGAAGAAAGGCTGAGGGAGTTGGGCTTGTTCAGTCTGGAGAAGAGAAAGCTCCAGGGAGACCTTCTGGTGGCCTTCCAGTGCTTAAAGGGGCCTGGCAGAAAGATGGGGAGAGACTTTCGAGCCGTTCCTGTCGGGACAGGACAAGGGGTGATGGTTTGAAACTAAAAGAGGGAGATTTAGATGAGATGGAAGGAATTTTGGAGGCTGAGGGTGGTGAGAGCCTGGCTGAGGTTGCCCAGAGAGGGGGTGGCTGCCCCATCCCTGGAACCATCCCAGGTGAGGTTGGAGCAACCTGCTCTAGTTGCAGATGTCCCTGCTCAGTGCAGGGGGGTTGGATGAGATGACCTTGAAGGTCCCTTCCGACCCAACCCATTCTATGATTCCATGACTCAATTCCATGATTCTATGGAACTATGATGTTATGAAACGATGATGCTATGATGATGTTATGAAGCTCTGAAGCTATCATCTGCTCCCCACCCCCACCTGGCAGTCTCATTTCCCCCTCCAGACCCCCCTGCCCACTCCACTTGTCTCCTTGCAGCTCCCACAGGTCTCAGGAGGAGGAGGAGGGAGCCTGACCCCGCAGACAGGGCTCCTGGCCAGGCAGGGGGAGGGATCCCAGCGCTCAACCAGACACCACTTGGCCCAGAGACCAGCCCTGGGCTCGACTCAGCTCTCTTGGCTGCTCTGCCTGGTCCTTCAGGGAATGGAGTTGGAGCTCTACGTGGTTTGCCTCTGAGCTGGTCCCTCTGATTGTGCCTCCAGGCATTCATGGGTCATGCCTTGGGAGATGACACCTACGGCCGTCTGCTCCCCTCCCAGACAGGAAAAAAGCCATTTATGGTGAGGAAATGTCCTGATAGGAAATGAAATTTCATTAAAACAGGAGAATTACCCAGAAATCTCATTTTTCAATGAGGATTTTTTCTGTTTGAGGCAGCTAAAACCCCCCCATACCTTTATACCCTGCTCAGCAAGGAGGGGCCAAATTAGTCTAGACTGTCAGGGACCATTTCTTAATTAATTAAAAAACCCTTCCTTACTTTAGCTGAGTCAATTTAGGATCAGTTCAGCCCAAATAACGGGTGGTACAGGGGTTAGGTCAGGACCAAAACTCTTCTTTGGCTTTGGTAAGCTAAAAATAACCCCAAGTCAGGGCGGTTGCTTCCTAGAGATTTGGGTTTTCCTTTGAAATGTGACTAAAGCTCCCCCTTGGTCACCTCATTGGAGGCTTTGGTCATATCAGTGATGCCCTAGGATGTTGCAACATGTTCCTAAAAGATGCTTCTTTCCGTAGTCGTCATGAAATGAGAAAATAATTCCTTTTATTATTATTATTATCTTCCCCCTTTTAGAAAGAGGTGAAGCTGCCCCAGGGGAAGGAGCATCTAACCTGGGAGATGCTCTTAGAGGTAGAGATGGCCATGGAAGAGTCTTCAAAGTGGGCTGGAGCATCTAACCTGGGAGATGCTCTTAGAGGTAGAGATGGCCATGGAAGAGTCTTCAAAGTGGGCTGGAGCATCTCAGGAGGGATGAGGTTCATACAAAGCACAGCAAAATGATGGGGTGAGATGAAAGTTCTCCCACTGTGGCTCCAGGTGCCTTCAGGATCCATCACCCTTGGTCTACCCTTGGCCCCACCACCATCTGAACCAGCCTGACTGATGTGGCACCAATTTACACGGAGGGATATGATAAAACTTTCCTGCAGAACCCCCCCCCCCCAAAAAAAATCCCAGGAGAAAGTGCTAAGAAAAGCAAAAGCCCCAAATAAACGTGATGGCAGAAACAGGGAAATTCTTCATCTCGAATGAAAGGGGAACCCTCCTAAATTGGGCAGCCTGGCTGATGTAAGTGGCTATTTTTAGGAGGTTTTAATGCTGAGGAACCAGGATTCACTTGGTGGAGGAAGTACTTAAAAAATGTCCAGAGTTCAGAAAGTGTCTCTAGCAGGACAAGCTCCAATTTCACCTCCCTCAAGCTCCATCCCTGCTCGGAGCTCGGGCACTGGTGACTTTCCATCAGTCCCCACAAATCTCACCCCCACCATCCTTGGGATTTCTGGAGAAATGCTGGAATTTTGGAGGTGATGTCACATCCCAGAATTGGCCCCGGTTGGAACCTGTGCCTGTTGGGGGGGGGGGGGACTGGGAACCATCTGTCTCCACCACCCCGGGTGAAGGGGAGTCCACGGTCACCTCCTGGGGTATTGCTCAAGGGACCCTTTTGTTTCCCCGAAATCACGTCACACCAGCAGCGTGTCTGTAGCTGATAAGAAAAAAAATATCTCATTAAAGGTTCAATCTTCCTCCTGCGAAGGCGTTTTCTGAAGAAAAAACCCCCCCAGGGAATGTTGTTGCTTTCTATTGGTTGATGCCTCCAACTTTTTCCTGGCCTTTCTTTGGAAAGAAAACAAACCAAGGAGGATTAAGTGTCCAGCATTTCAAAGTGAGTTAAAGGGAAATTAAAAAGGCTCCCCATCCTTGGAAAAGAAAGAAAAAATGTTGAATTTTTGAGCCTTAGGGAAGTGGTTGTGGGGTTGTGCTCCTGACTCACCCCAAATTCTATCTCCAGGGGTTGGGGCATGTCCAGCCTGCATCCCTCAAGCATCCCTCAAACCCTGCCAGGGTCTGGGAGGACCAAAGTGTGTCTGCTGGGGCTGCATCCTCTACCCCAGAGGACAACCCACCTCAGGCAGGTCTTTGGGCAGTCCTCCAGAAGGAGCAAAGACCAGGCTGAAAATCAAGAGGATTCATCTGCTAGGATGAAGAACAAAACCAGCTTATAAAGGAACCTACTGGGCCTTGTGTGCTCATCCTAACCAAGCAAAAAGGAGAAGTCAGCCATAAATGGATTATTTTCATCATCATCAGTGCTCCTGGAGGCCAGTTCTCCAGGAGGTTTGGCTGCAACCCCATGAGGGCTTTAGGGTTGGCCGAGCATCATTCAAGTTGTGTCAAGGTCATTGCCACAGGCAGGGGACTGTCCTGATGGCCTAATGGACCTCCTGAAGACCCCGTGTCCACCAGCACCAGCTTGTCTGGTCTCAGAAGTGATGAGGGGGGGTAGGAAACCCCCGTGGAGACGTGACCTCCCCTTCCCCAGCGAGGTGAGAGCTTTCCAGCCGCAGTGACCCTGCAATGGAGCACGGATGTTTACTGGCCCCACCAGTTATTTTGGGCTGGCTGCAAGGCTGCAAACCACTTCCCATGTGTGGGGGGGGTGTTTGTAGCTTAGGGTGCTCTGCAGCATCTCTCTGAAGCTCGGGTCCCATCCTGCTCCCTGTGATGCTGAAGCTGTTGCCACCCCAGATGTTCTTGCGCCCTTCAAAAGGGTCATTGTCCAGCCAGCACAGGCTCTGCCTGGCACCCACAGCTCCCAGGGGTGAGGGGAGGGCTTGGGAGGCTCCAGCACTGCTGGCCAGTGGGTCATGGCCCCACAGCCTCCCCATGTGGCCTCCTGCATCCTTTGGGAACCCTGCAGAGAGGGACTGGCTGGGGAGAGGAGCTGGACTTGGGTAGGGATCACCTTGGGACCACCACACCTCTGCCCCAGGTGAAACCACCAGCCTGCCCCTAATGGACCACCCCATACCCTAGAGCTTGCACCTACTTATGGGTTTATGGATGAGAGGATCAAACAGCTGGTAGGTGTGACAGGGATGGGATAATACCCCTTTACATGCTCCAATGTCCTCCTGAAGGTTCTGAGGTGGTGCAGCCCCCATGGGGGAGTTGTACCTCCCCAGACAAGGCTTCCCCATCACCCGGGGACATCCTTTGAGCAAGGTCCCCTGCATCCCTACTCCCTGGTGACCTGTGGCTCTTGTTGAGGGCAGGATTTCAGGAGGACTTGAAGGAGTCCCAGAGCCTCTGTGCTAACCCTTGTCACCCTGTACCCCAGGGGATGAAGGCTCAGGATGCCCCGTGACATCCTTCCCCATGGTCTTCCTCTTTGAATAATTTGTAGCTTTCTTTTCTCTGCACCCAAACAAATCTGATGCCCTTGTCTGGGCAAGGCTGAAATGGTGAAAAATGGCTCTTTTCCAAGAATAATGAAGGAAGTGAGAGAGAGAGGAGCTCATCAGCACTCAGGCTGTGGGAACGCAGAGCAGAGCTCTGGGATCTGACAGCACAGCAAAAACCAGGGCAAGGAGAGAAAACTGAAAGCAGAAGCTGGTGTGAGGGACTTGGAGGACAAATTAAGAGACTTGGGGTTATTCAGGCTGGAGAAGAGAAGGCTCCAAAGGGACCTTCTGGTGGCCTCTCAGGATCTGAAGGGGGCTCCAAGAAAGCTGGGGAGGGACTTTTGAGGCTGTCGGGTAGGGGTAGGACTGGGGGGAATGGGTCAAAAGTAGAGGTGGGGAGATTGAGATGAGACATTAGGAAGAAGTTCTTGCCCAGGAGGGTGGGGAGACACTGGCCCAGGTTGCCCAGAGAAGCCCCATCCCTGGAGGTGTTCAAGACCACGTTGGATGGAGCCTTGAGCAACTGCTCTAGAGGGAGATGTCCCTGCCCATGATGCCCAGATGATCTTTAAGGTCCCTTCCAACCCTGATGATTGATTCTATAACAGCCTGACAGGGGTGGGAAGAGTGTGGGGCAGGTGGGCAGAGGTGCCTCAGCTTCCAGGCTTCTCAGCACTGTGTGTGGGACACCATCGTGGTGACAAAGGACAATGGGTGCTGATGACACACTCTGCAGCTGCAGCAGCTCTCTCAGCCCTTCCCGCTCCAGCTCTATCAAACTCATCAGCTGTAAATGACGTCTCCTTTCCTTCCACTGACCAGCTGGGGGCTCCCAGGTGGCCCAGGCCTGGTGAAGATCACATCATGTCCCCATCACACCTCCCCACCACCCCTGGGTGCTCTGCGCAGCCATTGAGGTGTCACCAGCCCCGGGGCTTGCTCGTTATGGGCTGGAAAGAAGCAGCTGTGAAGTTGCCATGAGCAAAAGCCGCCCCTGGTTGGTGTCAACCACCGAGCTCCTTCTGCAGCCACAACCTTCCCCACCCTGTCACCCAGCCCTGGGAGCTGTCATTGTCCCCCGCACACCCCGACAAGCTCAGGGGAACATCAAACCCTCACTGGTGGTTTCTGCATGATTTATTTCCATGGTAAAAAGTCATTGTTTGGGTTGGCTCTGCAGCAACCGACCAAGAGCTGGAGCCACTTCTGCTGCTGCCACAGATCAGAGAATCGGCAGGGTTGGAAGGGACCTCAAAGATCATCTGGGCATCATGGGCAGGGACACCTCCCACTAGAGCAGTTGCTCACATCCCCTGGCCTTCAAAATGTCCAGGGATGGGGCTTCCAGCACCTCTCTGGGCAACCTGGGCCAGTGTCTCCCCACCCTCCTGGGCAAGAACTTCTTCCTAACATCACATCTCAACCTCCCCACCTCTAGTTTTGACCCATTCCCCCCAGTCCTACCACTACCCAACATCCTAAAAATATATATAATGTATAATATATAATATATAAATATATACAATAAATAATAAATAAT